>JAWQFJ010002695.1:13961-31461 GCA_034096865.1 Theodoxus fluviatilis | reverse complement strand
GCTCGGATACTCCGCCATGATATCAGGAGTTGCACGCTCGGATACTCCGCCATGATATCAGGAGTTGCACGCTCGGGTACTCCGTCATGATATCAGGAGTTGCACGCTCGGATACTCCGTCATGATATCAGGAGTTGCACGCTCGGATACTCCGTCATGATATCAGGAGTTGCACGCTCGGGTACTCCGTCATGATATCAGGAGTTGCACGCTCGGATACTCCGCCATGATATCAGGAGTTGCACGCTCGGATACTCCGCCATGATATCAGGAGTTGCACGCTCGGATACTCCGTCATGATATCAGGAGTTGCACGCTCGGATACTCCGAATCCCATAACGCGGAGAATTTGAATTGGCGGAACTCACGAAACGGTGTATATGTGGGGCTCCGTGGCCGCGTGGTCAGCGCGCTTGACCTACAGTCGTTTGCAGTCTGTGGGTGCGGCGTTCGAAGCTGCGCGGATTCTAGAGCTGCATCCTTGAGCAAGGTGCTTTACTGACATTGCCTCTCCCCACCCAGGAGTAAAACGGGTACCTGTGAGGGCTGAGTTGGAAAATTGTTAAAGATAGCCTTGGCGCGTTCATCCGCAGCCTGGTTGCATGCTTCCCAGGGAGTTGAGATGGTGTTGGAGTGACACAAAGAGGTAGCCCGGTGACCAGGGGCTAAATGTGTGTGGTTTGAGCATCCATCAATGGGTGGAAAAGTCTCAATATAAAAAGAGCATCTTTATGAACGACTGGATGTTTTTTTTCCGTTCACTTTGTCTTCCGTTAACATAGAACTCCTTTCCAAAAGCAGTTTCTATTTTTTGCTTTTTATCTAACTGTGCCCGTATTCACAACGGCGATTTATATTTTTAACACTCGATTTATCCCCTAGCCCCGCGTTATCTTGATCGGTTAGATAAGATACGCTCGATAGAGGATCCTAGGTTGCGCTTTGCTATATATACTGGTTTCCAGCCAAGGGAGAGCGGAACAGACAGTTGGAATCGTCTCAGTTTAGAGATAAATCGGGGTTAAAATAAACCGCCGATAAATCGCTGTTGTGGATACGGGCCCTGGAGTTTTTCCTTGCGTTGCAGCGTGACGTGCAAAATCGACTGTGGTAAACACAAAATTACTTTACAAAAGCAGTTTAGTTGTATAAAATGTATCTTGTTTTTTAAATTATTTTTGACTGGATTTGTTTCTTGCAGTATTGCGTGATGTGCAAAACCGACTGGCCTCCCTCAACATGAAGTCCAGTGCTGAGAAGGAAGTGGACAGTAAGGTAGCAGAGGTGAAGGAGAGGGTAAGTTGTTGTTGTTGTTGTTGTTGTTGTTGTTGTGAGTGTGTGTGTGTGTCGGTATTAGTTTGTTTGTGAGTGTGTGTGTGTGCGTGTTTGTGTGTGTGTGTGCCCGCGCGCGCGCGTGTGTATGGTTGTGTGTGTGTACATGTGCGCGTGCGTGTGTGTGCGTGTTTGCGCGCGCGCGTGCGCAGGTGTGTAAATGTGTAAACAAACAAATGAATGCTGGTGCAAACTGATGAACAAGCGAACGAATGAATGAACGAACAAATAAATTGAAGGACGAATAATGTATTAATGAATGGACAAACGAACAAATGAATGAATGAACAAGCAAGCGAATGAATGGAGGGGTGAATAAATTATGAATGAACGGTCTAGTGTAAAACAGAGGAATTAATAAACAAGCAAACAAACAAATGAAGGAAAAAGCCAACAAACGAATGAATAAAAAAAACGAATGTACTAATGAATAAATGAAAGAATGAATTTACAAAACAAAGGAGTGAATGAACGAACGAACATACGAATGAATAAATGCACACAGTGTATACCTACCCCTACCTACACCACTGCACTTCTGCCTTACGACAGCACATGCGGCAGCAGTGGTCCAGGACGGACCAGAGGGAAGGGCTGATGGAGAGGGAGGCCTCGGCCAGGAAGCACCGCCTGGAGCTGCGCAGGGAGGGCAAGAAGGTGGCGTCCGTCATGGGCTACAGCTGGGAAGACCTTGTCAAAGGTGAGAAAGCCTCGTCAAAGTAGAGAAGGCCTCGTCAAAGGTCAGAAGGCCTCGTCAAAGGTCAGAAGGCCTCGTCAGAGGTCAGAAGGCCTCGTCAAAAGTGAGAAGGCCTCGTCAAAGGTTAGAAGACCTCGTCAGAGGTCAGAACACCTCATCAAAAGTCAGAAGGCCTTGTCAAAGGTGAGAGGACCTCGTCAAAGGTGAGAAGACCTCGTCAGAGGTCAGATGACCTATCAAAGGTCAGAAGGCCTCGTCAAAGGTGAGAAGACATTTTCAAAGGTGAGAAGACCTCGTCAGATGACCTCATCAAATGTCAGAAGGCCTCGTCAGAGGTGAGAAGACCTCGTCAGAGGTGAGAAGACCTCGTCCAAGGTCAGAAGGCCTCGTCAAAGGTGAGAAGACATTTTCAAAGGTGAGAAGACCTCGTCAGATGACCTCATCAACTGTCAGAAGGCCTCGTCAGAGGTGAGAAGACCTCGTCCAAGGTCAGAAGGCCTCGTCAAAGGCGAGAAGACCTCGTCAGAGGTGAAAAGACCTCTTCAAAGGTCAGAAGGCCTCGTCAAAGGTCAGAAGGCAAGGTGAGAAGACCTCGCCAGAGGTGAGAAGACCTCGTCAAAGGTCAGAAGGCCTCGTCAAAGGCGAGAAGACCTCGTCAGAGGTCAGAAGGGCGAGGAAAACATCGACGACAGGGATAGCGTTGCTGACGGGAATGTTCTCATGATGACAGATAAGAAAAGACGACGGAAAGAAATACGGGAGGAAGATGAGAGGCGGAAAGAAATTGAGGTGGACGCGGATGAGGAAAGAGAGGACGAAAAGGAGAAAGGCGAAAATGAGGAATAAAGGAGGACGAAAAAGGAAGACAAACAGAGGAGGACGGAGAGAAGAGAAAAAAGTAGAGGAAGAGGGACACAGAAGAACATCGAGTTGGAGGAAGGAGGAGAACAGGAAGGAGGAGAACAGGAAGGAGGAGAACAGGGAGGAGGAGAACAGGGAGGAGGGGTAGGAGGACTATGAAGTAGAAGAGACTTTGATGTCCAAAACATGCGTATATGTGTGTGTGTGTGTGTGTGTGTGTGTGTGTGTGTGTGTGTGTGTGTGTGTGTGTGTGTGTGTGTGTGTAATACGTAAAACTTTTTCCGTAACAGCCTTGCTAGTCGTGATTTAAAAAATATTTGTAACGCAAAACTTTTTCTCGTAACAGTCACGCTAGCCCTGATGAAAGAGTCTTTGTAACGCAAAGCTTTTTCTTGTAACAGTCATGCAAGTCCTGCTGAAGAAGACTTCGTAACGCAAGCCTTATTGTCGTAACAGTCACGCTAGTCCTGATGAAAGAGTCTTTGTAATGCAAGATGGGATTCTAAAGGCGTTCAAGGATTGGCACCCGCGCTGTTGCAGAGACTCGAGGTACCCACATCACCATGGAGGAGCTGCACGAGGCCATCCAGGAACCAGACTCTGCCCCCACCCAGGGTACGGAGTTTCGGCATGCACTGCAACCATGGAACCAACATACACACGCGTCCGAGCGCACAGAAAGACAAGCGGACAGACAGACAGAAAAGACTAGACTAGACTAGACACACAGGCAGACTGACCCACAGACTTACCCACACAGACAGAATGACACACAGGCAGACTGACACACAGACAGACTGACACACAGGCAGAATGACCCACAGACAGACTGACACACACAGGCAGACTGACACGCAGGCTAACTGACACACAGACAGACTGACCCACAGACAGACTGACACACACAGACAGACTGACACACACACACAGACTGACACACACACACAGACTGACACACACACACAGACTGACACACACAGACAGACTGACACACACAGACAGACTGACACACACAGACAGACTGACACACACAGACTGACACACACACACACAGACTGACACACACACACAGACTGACACACACAGACAGACTGACACACACAGACAGACTGACACACACAGACAGACTGACACACACACACAGACTGACACACACAGACTGACACACACACACACAGACTGACACACACACACAGACTGACACACACAGACAGACTGACACACACAGACTGACACACACACACAGACAGACTGACACACAGACAGACTGACACACAGACAGACTGACACACACAGACAGACTGACACACACAGACAGACTGACACACACAGACATACTGACACACAGACAGACTGACACACAGACAGACTGACACACAGACTGACACAAACAGACAAAGACACAAACAAAGACACAAACAGACGAAACACACAGACAGACACACCAACACACACAAGCAGACACCCAAACAATGAATAGGTAGACACCAAGTCGGACAAGGCCAGCATACCCACGTACACAGACACACACTCACACCCATACCCACACTCCCATACCACCCCTACACAATCTCTAAACTATTGACACGTCAACATTCTTTTCTTGCAGTCAGGAAAGGTCAGAGGTCAAGGAGGAGAGACTGGGCCAAGGTCAAGAGCGTGCTCAAGGACGAGGCTTACAAGGAGGTGGAAGAAGAGGATCGCTACAAGACGCTCAATCGATACTAGAGTGTCTTGTGTGTGTCTGGGCACTACAGGTGTGTGTGTGTGTGCGTGTGTGTGTGTGTGCGCGCGCTTGTGTATGTGTGCGTGTGTGTTTGCTTGTGTGTGTGTGCGTGTGCGTGTGTGTGTGTGTGTGTTTGTGTGTGAACATGAGTGTGTGTCTGTGTCTGTGTGCTTGAGAGAAAGAGAGAGAGAGAGAGAGAGAGAGAGAGAGAGAGAGAGAGAGAGAGAGAGAGAGAGAGAGAGAGAGAGAGGAGGGGGGTGTCGGACGGAGAAGAACCAATTTGAATCGCCATCATCGGAGACAACATTCCCCAATCAAGTCGACTCGAAAGCAGGCGACTTTCATTGTAGCAACGCTTTAATAGTGGTGTGCAAATTATCAGACTCACGTAGAAGTCACCTTCATAAGTATCAGCAATACTATGATGCTTTGTCAAATAGTCACGCCCTGGTGAAACCCATCCATGTCTGTGTTCATCGTGTCCTAGCAACAACTCGTGTCCTTATCTTGTCGTGTTGGATGGCCACTCTCTACCCATGGGGAAGTAGTACTACGAGGAGTAACAGCAGCACTGACAATGTCTTCTTTCATCCATTTCTGGAAGAACTTAGTCTTCATGACACGTTGTAAAGGTCGTATTTCTCATCAGGAATGGGTGACGACAGCATACATCTCTTGCGTTCACAGCAATTGTTCCGAAGATCTTCTGTAGAAATGTTACAAAACGCTGTGCATGCACTTCACTGGAAATGTGTGAATGGCTGCTGGAAGAATATCTACAATGTCATGCAATACATTAACGCGGTATCCTTGTAGCTTCATGCTGAGGCGGTATTTGCGATGAACTTTACCGTATGGGAATTAAAAAAAAACTTGTTTAGGAGGTAGTGTAGGTAAAGTATTGCATTCAGATACCATCCTGCCATATTACATCTGCAATAAGAAGCGTATTTCTCCCGCTCTGTCTCTGTCTCTCTGTCTCTGTCTCTCTGTCTCTGTCTCTCTCTCTCTCTCTCTCTCTCTCTCTCTCTCTTTCTCTTACTCCCTCTCTCCCTCCCCCCCTCTCTCTCACTCTCTCTCTCTCCCTTCCTTCCTCCCTCCCTCTCTCTCTCTCTCTCTCTCTCTTTCTTTCTCGCACACGCACATGCGCGCACACAATGCACACACATTCATAAAGACACGTACATGGACATGCATATATACACATCTGCGCACGCATATGCATACTCAAACAAACACACACGCGCGCACACACACGCGCGCACACACACACACATACGCGCAGGCACGCACACGCACACACACACACATACACTCTCATACACAAAGAGAGCACCATTGTCAATTTAACTTTAACATTCTTTATGCTTTTCACGTCTCTGGCATTGAAAGAGTTTTGGGATCGGTCAGTTTCGATATTTCCATGAGCTTGCCATCCACTCCTCCGCCTCATTCCTCTTCAGTCGTCAGTGAGGCAGTCGTTTTGTAAACTATGGTGCTGTATCAATATTTCTTGTGACGGATTTGTCAAAATCATCCCGCAAAGTCTCATGTGTCATCCCCGGCAGGAGTGCAAATAATAATTTCATAAGCATCAAAATCATCCAGTCGTTTGGTATTCTTTTCTCGAAATACAGTTATGGGTAGTGTAGCCAAAATAACAATGTTTTGGTTAAATCGAGGAGATGAAATTTCGTTAGCTAGTTTGTTTGTTTGTCTCCATATAGAGCAGGTGATTATATACATCTGTATGTAACTGAGCCCCGGGGTTGATGTATATTTGCTATGCAGAACTAATTTGTATTTTATTGTCAGAGCAGCTGTAAAACGTATTCTGACTTTGATATTCTATTATTGATTTATTTCTATATTTGTGTGTATGTTTCAACATAGAAGCGGTTTAGACGAGGTACTTTTTACATGCAACACCGCTGGAGGACAAACTTGTTGCCAGACTTATTCTTCACTACGCTCTCGTTCTCCTGTTCCTTGCTTTTCTATTTGCGGGACTCTCCATATTGCAGGAAACTAAGAGTGGATATTTTTTTGTTGTTGTTGTTTTGTTGTTGTTGTTGTTGACTGAAAAACATACTGGAAATGGTGCGAGGGTTTGTCTTGATACATCAGATTTGTTATGCCTACAGCCTATTGTAACAAGACCTGGGATTGGAAGGCATCCCACTGAATTCTTGTCAAGGCACAATGTTAGGGTATCACTCAATACCAGTGTGCCTACAAAAAGTGCCTGTGTCAATCTAAGAGCAAATAAACTTATCTAACACAGTCTTTGTCGTGTTTGTTGTTGTTGTTGTTGTTGTTGTCAGGCTGATCGACCATTCAATTTTCTGTCCTGTTGTAATCGGTTTTTTACTCGAATCAATCGGAGTTGGCAGTCATGAGGGCTAAGGCGGCGGCGGTGGCTGCGGTGGTGGTAGTGGTAGTGGTGGTGGTGGCGGTGGCGGTGGTGGTGGTGGTGGCGGTGGCGGCGGCGGCGGCGGCGGCGGCGGCGGCGGCGGCGGCGTTGGCGTTGGCGTTGGCGTTGGTGATGGTGATGGTGATGGTGTTGGTGGTGGTGGTGGTGGTGGTGGTGGTGGTGGTGATGGTCCTAGTGATGGTGGTGGTGGTAGTGGTAGTAGTAATGGTTGTAGTAATGGTGACGGTGGTAGTAGTTTTGGTGGTAGTAGTGGTGTTGTTGTAGTGATGGTTGTTGTAATAGTAGGGGTGATGGTGGTGGTAGTAGTGGTGGTGGTGGTGATAGTGGTGGTTGTGGTAGTGGTGATGGTGGTGGTGTTGGTGGTAGTGGTGGTAGTGGTGGTGGTGGTGGTGGTGGTAGTAGTAGTGGTGGTAGTAGTGGTGGTAGTGGTGGTGGTGGTAGTAGTGATGATATTGCTAGTAGTGGTGGTGGTGATAGTAGTAGCAGTGGCGGTGGTAGTAGTTGGAGTGGTGTTAGTAGTGATGGTACTAGTGGTGGTAGTGGTGGTGGTGTGTTGGTGGTAGTAATGGTGATGGTGATAGTAGTGGTGGTGGTGGTTGTAGTAGCGGTGGTGATGGTAATAGTTGTGGTGGTGGTAGGGCGGTTGATATGGACGTAACAGCGGTGATACAGCAATGACGGTACCCGAGGAAGTCATGTAAGAAGTAAAAGCACTGTAAATCATATTTGTGGTAATGTAGATGCTCGCATCTGAAAATGATAGCAACAAACTACGGCGGTCCAGTTGACCACAGCCAATTATAAATGCAAACCATGCAGTTATTATTTGACTTACCTTTTATTATTTTCTAATTTCTTATTAATTTTCTTATTTATCTTATTTATTTCTTATTTATCTTTTAACGCAGACAGAAGGACTCCTCCATTAGTTGAAAGAAAGAGAGCAGAAGGTGAAAAGTTCACTAGTGCTTTATTGGTCTTCAGTTCACGTGCGATGCTTGGCCACACAGTCTGTAGACTTCCTCTCCTGGAGAGCTGACGTCACTCACGTCACCTGTCAGCCAATGACAGGGGAGATCTCATTCCTGGGGAAGACAACTGTGAGTAAGCAAGGCCACTGGCGTGGCAGGAAGTGGGTTCTGTGTCGTCAAGATAAAGGTAAAGGTGCTTTTTTATAATGCGAATTTTCCACCCATTAATAGGTGCTCAAACCGCACACATTTACCCCCTGGTCATCGGGCTACCTCTGTGTGTCACTCCAACACCATCTCAACTCCCTGGGGAGCATGCGACCAGGTTGCGGATGAACGCGCCAAAGTTATCTCTCACAATCTTCCAACTCAGCCCTCACAGGTACCCGTTTTACTCCTGGATGGAGAGAAGCAATTTCAGTTCATGCAACGAGCGTCAAGTGTGTTGTGTCCCGCGTTTTGGAGCGGTGTGGGCATTCAGTGCGCACTTCCTTCTGAGATCTTGGTGACCGTGTTTTGATGTCCTCTTTTCCTCTCTTTGGACTTGTGGCTTCTTCCCTGCCTCCCCCCCTCCCCCTCCTCCTGCCCCGTACCCCTATCCCCCCACTCCCAAGTCCTGATCTATTTTCCCGTACCTCTCTATATTTGTGTCTCCCTGCCTCCCCCCCCCCCCCCCCCCGTGTGCGTGTGTGTGTGTGTGTGTGTGTGTGTGTGTGTGTGTGTGTGCGTGCGCTTGCATGTGTGTGTGTTTGTGTCTGTGTGTGCGTGTGTATGTGTATGTGCGCACGCGTGTGCGCGCACATGTGTGTGCGCGCGTGTGTTCGAGCGTGCGTCCATTTGTCTTTCTGTCTCCGAGTCTCTCGCTGTCTTGTGTGTCGTGTCAATGTTGTCGACATCACTACACTAAACTTTGGTAGGGTCGTCTTTCATACCAGTTCGTAAGATTTTTCCCTATGAGACTTTCTCGCACGCTGTCGGACTTGCAATGCAGGACCCGAACGTCGGTGATAGGTCGTTATATAAAAGTACGTCCTTACTTTTATTACCATCGTCGCACAACTCATGTTCCAAGACATGGAGGCGAGATGGAATGTGTTCGCTATTGCGGGGGGCTGCTATTGCGGGGGGCCGCTATTGCGGGGGGCCGCTATTGCAGAGGGCCGCTATTGCGGGGGGCCGCTATTGCGATGGGCCGCTATATCGGAGGGCCGCTATTGCGGAGGGCCGCTTTTGCGGGGGGCCGCTATTGAGGGATTTTTTTTGGTCAAAAGTTCTTAAGGCCATTTTGATTGTTTTGTCTTAGAACGCCTAAAAAACCAAACTTTTTTGTGAAAAAACTAGAATGTTTTCCAGTTTTTATCAATAACGGGTGAAGCTTTATATTCTAACTCCATCCCACGTTTGACTCTCAACGAGTGGTCCCTACGCCCTAACTTCAGGGCCCGACGCTGATGTTGGACACAAAAGTGACAAAAAGTAACGTGTCCGGGTTTAGGTGAAACTCCCCGGACAGGCTAAGTCAGTCAGGCGGGATGGCGGGTGCGGCCTAGGCTGAAGCGCTATCGGTAAAACCGGAAAAAAATCTAGTTTTTTCCAAAAAACAAAACAAAAATTGTACGGTTTTTTAGGCGTTTTATGACAAAAGAATCAAAATGGCCTTAAGAACTTTTGACCCCAAAAATAATTCCGCAATAGCGGCCCCCCGCAATAGAGAGCCGACCCCGGCGAGGTCATCTCGGCAAGAAGAGATGGAAGACACGTCCCCTCCAAATATCATTCGCTCACGCTTAGGCGATACACGACTGCGTTCATTCTCAATATCAATCTTCGTCTTCCCATGGTCCACACGGAGGTGTTTCGTAAATCGTTAATTCATTACGCTACAAAGATATGGAACTCGCTACCTTTTTCTGTAAAATATTAATCGAATCTGCAGTCATTCAACAAGCAGTTGAAACTATATTTGAGAGGAAACGGGATGGAATTAAAGATTGAGAGAGAGAGAGAGAGAGAGAGAGAGTTCTCATTCTACTTGTCACAATGTTTTATTGTGAGGGCCACTGGAAGATGAACTTTTATTGTACAGGTGTATATCCTCATCAAATAAAATAATTGAATTGAATTGAATTGAATTGAATTGAATTGAATTGAATTGAATTGAATTGAATTGTATTGAATTGAATTGAATTGAATGAAAGGCACAGGTGTGTTGTTCTCGCACACCGTCATGGTAGAACCGACAATTTGTAGACAATTGCACTAGATATGAAGCGGAATTAAGTTTATAAAATTAATTTGATGACATGCATTCTCTCTGAATTCTCTGAGCCTGACTCAGCTTGCTACACTGGCTCTTGTCTGACTGAAACTCAAGTCCAGGCTGATTTTGTACACTCCAATCTTTATTGGCATGTCTTCGTTGAGGGCAAGGCACGTCTGTGCAGCCCAAACGTAAACAATGAGGCGAACACTCTAACCCATGAATGCAATTGCTCCTCAATGGCACCAAAAAACGCCATTGCGTGTTACCTTTCCAGTGAATTCATCATACTATTTTTATGTACAACTTGTGGATCTGTCGGCACCTTTGTTCTCATACAACGAACCAAAAATATAATTTTGCTGTAAATAGTTCGAGTCTAAGAAATAATTTTTAAAAGCAGCTTACATAACTAGTCTCTTGATAATCTGGAATTCAAGTCGCTTTTCTCATTCCCTTATAGCAATAGAATCGTTGTTGCCGTAATGTCTGAGCAGTAAATAAATAACAGCCGGAACGTATTCTGCATGATTCATTTGTGAGGCTAATAAAGTCTTCTTCCATAATTCCAAATCTAGCAGTAAGCGTAGAAATTCTTCATCGATACTCAACACATCTTAATCGATGAGACAAGCTCATGTGAGGAACTTGATAAAATTACATACATGTAGATTTAAACTGGGTGTAGGTTTTTTTTGGCATACTTTTGCGTATATAAAGATTATCGTATCAACTGTATAGCAATGAAAGATAACATGTTAATCAAAACTAGCATACGAGTGAAACGCACGCACATACAGCACAGTTACCAACTGTCTACCTTGATGTTATACGCAGAGGAAGGCAATAAATATGAGTACTCTAAGACAACGAAAAATCTGAGTATATATGTAAATCCTTATAATATCAAACTTGTCAAAAAGATACAAGGGATAACATCACAGGTTACATATTGCTGTCATTGTCGAAAACATAGGATGGGAAGTATCACAGATTACAAATTATTGTCACTGTCGAAAACATACACGGGGGAATATCACAGATTAAAAGTTGCTGTCATTGTCAAAAAGGTACAAGAGGAAATATCACTGATTACAAATTATTGTCACTGTCGAAAACATACACGGGGGAATATCACATATTAAAAGTTGCTGTCATTGTCAAAAAGGTACAAGAGGAAATATCACTGATTACAAATTATTGTCACTGTCGAAAACGTACAAGGGGAAGTATCACAGATTTAAAATTGCTGTCATTGTCGACAAGATACAGAAGGAACAAAATAACTTACAAATGGGTGTCATCATGAAAATATACTTCGTTGACTCCATTGGAGATCGAAGCAATATTTGTAGAAATCACGCGATTTGAATAATTAGTTATAAGCAGCATTAAATACAAAGGGAATAATTTACATCCTTTCTTTCTTCTCCTTCATGTCGTTCTTCCGTCTGTCATTACACATATCATCATAGCAAAAGCTTGCCAACATTCTGCAGTTATTGTATGCGTAAAGTTCTCATCTACAAAGTTGCAAAATGAGCGACGCAACAACCCGCCCATACCCACCGTCGAACAATCAGCAAGGACACCTGCAATTAACGCCGAAGTTTTGCAGAACCTATTTCTCAATGTTGGACAAATTATTATTGTTAAACCCAGTACTTGCCAAATCTTTCTTTGAAAGGCCGAGATGAATTTCTCTCTTTATTTTTGTCCCGGATCAAGAAGGCGAACTGGATTTCGAAGTAACTGAAAATGCTACGATAATGATATTCCGATCTACCCATACCCATCACTAATCCTGAAAGATTTTGTAATAATCACAGTTTCAGTGCAAAAGGGGGGAGGGTTTGTAGGATTCCAAAATCCCCATAGAATGCGACGATAATGTGTTTTTTTTCTTCTGAAATACACTTTTGTATGTAACATCTTCCGTAGATCTACAAATCATAACTGAACTTATAAATATGTCTATGCAAGTAAATAAATTAAGTCTGCATTCCAATGTCGGATTCTAACAACACCTTACTGTCGGCGACCTGTAATGGTTTGGCGGTCTCTTATCACACATTTTATTTACTATAGTTATATCTCACTGTCCCGGTAAGTAGAATCATATTTCAGTACATCTTAACTATAAGGTCCTCATATACGCAGTTCATGAATAATCTCCTATCACAGTCAAAGTGAATCGCATTTACATCGATAATGTTGAGCAAAATTATTATTATAGTTACACCATCACACACGTAACACATAACTACTCGATGTTGCTTTGACAGGAAGGAGCGGCTAGTCGATAAATACCACAATTATTATTCTCGCATCGTCAAGCTCGTCAGAAATCAAGACTCTGGTGCTTCAGGATTCTCGACCCCGAGGTCGTGATGATCTCCACGTCAGTGGGAGTGGTCACGTGATTCCCCACGTGTCGGGCGTGGCGATTGGTCGACCTGTTGACGACGGGGTTGTTTCTGCTGCTTTCGTCCCTCTGATTGGTGGATAGGTAGCTGGGTGGCGATGACGCGATGGGACTGCTCATTTCTTCACTGTCTGCAAAGAGGCGCGGGGGGAATTATTACAGAGGAAGCCAGCGTGTCCTCCTGCACCCACGTCTGATGATTTGCAGTTTGCTTTGCATGCGTTGGGCGGCTTGAGAAGCCAACACGAAAAAACAAAGTGCCATCATACGAACCACAGTAGTCTCTTCCTTCTCTTCGTCCTCGAACTTTAAACCCTCGCAAAAACACACACATCCCGCCCCTCCCCCCCCCCCCCCTCTCCCCCTCCAAACTTTCGACGTCATCGTCATAATCATTGTCCTCCAACTCCTCTTCCTCAACCTGCTACGCCGACGCCGCAACCACCACCACCACCACCACCACCACCACCACCACCACCACCACCACCACCACCACCACCACCACCACCACCACCACCACCACCACCACCACCACCACCACCACCACCACCAACACCACCACCACCACCACAACCAATTCCTAGAGCGTACTACTACTAGTACTGCTATCACTTCTGCTATTACTGCGACACTTTTGCTCTTGCTACTTCTACTACTACTACTACTACTACTACTACTACTACTACTACTACTACTACTACTATTACAACAACTACTACTACTACTACTACTACTACTACTACTACTACTACTACTACTACTACTACTACTACTACTACTACTACTACTACTACTACTACTATTACTACTACTACTACTACTATTACAACTACTACTACTACTACTACTACTACTACTACTACTACTACTACTACTACTACTACTACTACTACTACTACTACTACTACTACTACTACTACTACTACTACTACTACTACTACTACGACTACTACTACTACTACTACTATTACTACTACTACTACTACTACTACTACTACTACTACTACTACTACTACTACTACTACTACTACTACTACTACTACTACTACTACTATTACTTTCATCATTATTGCTGCTCTCACAACTACTACTTCTGCAATTATTACAACTACAAATGGTGCTATTACTACAACTTCTACTTGCGCTATCACCACCACTACTACTGCTAATGCTACTACTACTACTTCTACTACTACTACAACAACTACTACTACTACTACTACTACTACTACTACTACTACTACTACTACTATTACTACTACTATTATTAC
The DNA here is from genome assembly GCA_034096865.1 of Theodoxus fluviatilis. Lineage (NCBI taxonomy): Eukaryota > Metazoa > Mollusca > Gastropoda > Cycloneritida > Neritidae > Theodoxus > Theodoxus fluviatilis. Next base: position 17,484 of record JAWQFJ010002695.1, on the reverse strand, counting down.
TACTACTACTATTACTACTTCTACTACTACTACTACTACTACTACTACTACTACTACTCCTACTACTACTACTACTACTACTCCTCCTCCTACTACTACTACTACTACTCCTCCTCCTCCTCCTACTACTACTACTACTACTACTACTACTACTACTACTACTACTCCTCTACTACTACTACTACTACTACTACTACTACTACTCCTCCTCCTCCTACTACTACTACTACTACTACTCCTACTACTACTACTACTACTACTCCTCCTCCTACTACTACTACTACTACTACTACTACTACTACTACTACTCCTCCTCCTCCTACTACTACTACTACTACTACTCCTACTACTACTACTACTACTACTACTACTACTACTACTACTACTACTATTTCTACTACTTATCTCTTCCAGGGCCCGTATGCATGAGAAGGAAGGAATATTCCTCATAAGCAAGAATTACTTCTAACACTATAGAAGTTACGTCAGACGTTACTTGCCATGCATGGGCGATAGTGTGCGCTGCAGTTGTGACTGTAGAGGTATGCAGTAATTAGCGAGGGGGAATTCCCGGAAACCCACCTTTGAGCACACGTGCAAGAGTCTTTGGCTGTCGTCTGTCTTTTGACAGAGAACACATTTGTGCACAGCAAGTCCCTCGTGCAACTCATCTGCATTTTCCAATATTTCATGGTAATGAAATCTTAATTTGTTGTAGATTTCTTTTATCATCGAACGAATCAAGAAAACTCGTTCGGTCTCGAAATATTACGTCATGTTTCCTTCGTTGCTGTTGCCAATCACGATCACGGAGACTGTTATCTTTCGTGTTGACATACAGTTCTCGCTGTAGGCGAAGCTCGCACTTCTCCCACCAAACTCATGAGGTCCTGGCGTATATAAAGTAATTTGATATACTGAACAATTTTTCATCACAAAAATGCCACTTAAATGTATTGTTTTCATGACAACATATTAAACTAGCTTTGTACACAGTGTCAATAAATGCTTCTGCGTTTAGGTGCGTCGACACACATTTCCATTTTGTGAACGTAGGGATGCACACGACCTTTTGATGCATTCAACGTACAGTTTTAAGAAATCAATGCTGTTCAGTGCTTACATTTTCTTTGGATGGGTTTCAAGTATCCCTAAATATAGTGAATTCTGCGCGAACAGATGACAAAAATGGCAGCTTAACTCGCTGTAGATGCGGCTGTACCCATGCATCCTGCCGGTAGTAGAAGTTATGTTGTTTTACTACATCATTACTTGTGAAGGAACCACCACTTTCGATTCATGCATCCCTAAGTAGTGATTTTTCTTGAATACTTGACACTTTCATAGTAAGACGTTACTTCCCTCTCATGCATACTGGTCCAGACGAGGTGCAACACGTTTTCGCTTTCTTATTTCTTCATTTACTCACTTACTGGATTTCCAGAAGGAGAAAGGCTGGCTCTGAAGACGAGGGTGGGCGGGGCTGGGCTGGGAGAGCCAGTGGGAGGCCTTGTGGGCGGGGCTAGAGGGAGCGAGGGTCAGAGTGCCCTGGTCAGCACTAGGGTGGCAGGCAGCCTTGGGGTAGGGGCGTGGTCTCGGTTGGGGGCGGGGGTTTTTCCTCGTCGACCTCCGATTCTCTCTCTCATCTGCCAGATCGTCGTCCCAGAATCTTTCCGACGCCCTGTCTCGCCTGCGGCAGCGATGGAAAAGAATTCGAGTGACGAGGAAGGCAAACACGGAAAAAGCATAAGTGTTGCGATTTTTATATTCGACGTCGTCGTAGTTGTCATCGTCATCGTCAGAGTGGTAATAGTAGTAGAAGGAGTAGTAGTAGTAGTAGTAGTAGTAGTAGTAGTAGTAGTAGTAGTAGTAGTAGTAGTAGTAGTAGTAGTAGTAGTAGTAGAAGTACATGTAGTAGCAATGGTCTCAAGATCAGGAAAATGTTGCCCATTCCTTAAATTTTCAACTATTAATACATCATAATCGCTGTGGACACTATCATCAAAACAATACTCAGCAACAGCAACAACGCTGACAAAACAACGAAGACAACGTCACTAACAATAATGAACAACAACAACAGCAGCATTCTAAATGGCGTCATTAGTATCATCATCATTGTCGTCGTCGTCATCGTCATCATCGTCATCTTCGTCGTCGTCATCATCAACATCAACATCATCATCATCATCATCATCATCATCATCATCATCATCATCATCATCATCATCACGTCGTTGTCGTCGTCTTCGTCGTCATTATCATAAACAACAACAACAACAAAAAGCAATACAAAAGAGTACGAAAAACTCACCCTCCTTTTCCTATCCCGCCATAACTGCCGTTGCTATGGCAACAGAGTCTGTAGACGAGGGCAGCTGCAGCCACGGCCATTCCAATCAGGCCCAGCAGAGCCAGTGAGAAAAAGCCAATGTTTTCGGGCCGCTCGAAGAAGGACTGCGCAGTCACCTGAGCAGTGGCTGGAGCAGCTTCCGTTTGGACCACGACTCTCACAGTCAACGCGCATGACCGTGAAGGACTTCCGTGATCAGTAGCGGTCAAGGTCAAGGTAATCGTGGAGCCGGCTTCTACGTCATCGGTGAGCACAGATCTGACGTAGACATCGCCCGTCTGGGTGACGTCGAAAAACTGTGACGTCACCGAACTGTTGAGAAGGGCGAATGTGACGTCAGCGTTGACGCCACTGTCGGCGTCAGTGACGTTGATGTTGCCCAAAACTGTTCCCACTGTGACGTCTGTGCTGATGAAGTAGGTCACGGGATTTACTTTTGGGGTCGGACTGTTGTCGTTGAGGTCAAGGACTGTGACGCTGACGGTGCAGACGTCTGTAAGGCCTCCAATGTCCCTGACCTCCACAGTCAGGTTAAGGACAGAGGCGGTGCCAGGCAGGTCAAGGTCGTAGAGTGCCGTGAAGGACAGCTGTCCTGTACTGCTGTCAATTCGAATGATGCCAGAGCCTGGAAATAGGGTAGAGAGATGCTATAGATGAGCACAGTGGTGTTACGAGGTTTACTAGTTGTGTGCGTGTGCATGAGTGTGTGTGTGTGCGTGCGCGCGCGCGTGTGTGTGCATGTGTGTGTGCGTGCGCGTGTGTGATCGCGCGTGCGCGCTTGTGTCTGCACGTGTGTATGTTTACGTTAAAGGTATGTGTGTGTCAGCATGATCATTTGTGTATTCTTGAGCGTGTGAGTGTGTGCTGGGACGCATGCGAGATCAAGATAAAAAGAGACATACACAGAAACAGGGATGGCGGGAGATAGTAAGACAGAGAGACATACATGTATTTACCTACGCATACATCTATCTATGGTGTTGCTTCGCGAACGAAGATGAGTCGATGCTGCTGTCCACGTCCACCGCAGACACGTTGGTATTTACCTACGTATACATACGGACACACACAGCATACACAGTTGCAGTGACAGCCAAGATACCAAGAGAGAGAGAGAGAGAGAGAGAGAGAGAGAGAGAGAGACAGACAGAGAGAGAGAGAGAGAGAGAG
>JAWQFJ010002695.1:0-13951 GCA_034096865.1 Theodoxus fluviatilis | reverse complement strand
TGTGAGTCATTAATTCCCATGTTATTTATACCAAATCGGAAACGGATGAGAGTATCTCTAAATTTATTGATAGTAAAAAAGCTCAGATATCGTTCTTGAGAGTGCCTATCATTGCAGGAAGCATACCATGAATATCTGCCAATGTAACAATGTCTTTCATCCCATGACTGAAGATAGCAATCACACAATCTTTGTTTCAGTTGTTTTAGAAAACTCCTTTCGTTACTTACGCCACCATTCAACCACGCATGCAAAACCCAGTTAAGACAAGGTATCCTATAAGGCTAGTTTTTGTTTTCATGAATATTGGAATTAAGTAGCATAGCATCATGCTGTTTAGGTAACCACAGTTGAAACATTCGTGACAATCTGAACCAATATTTAATAATTATGGTAGTACTATTAATATCAAGTGGAAATATACCAAGGTCGCCATATATATGAAGTGGCTAGGTGCCTTAGAATTCCGCCCGAGAAAATTCTTGCATGCGAACACATGAACTCTTTCGACTGATGTTTGGTTTCTAAGACCCCCTATTTTGGCACCGTCTAACAAAGATAAATTGCACCTGGGCATAAAAGAGTTTAAGGAAAACTTTTGGATTGATATTGTGGAGCGACCACATTGCTTTCGTAATCTGAAGCGTTTTTGTTTGCCTTTAATGGATGCTTCTTCGACTGACACACTTTCTGACAGCTTCATAGTAAATATGCAGCTTAAGTATTTGTACTTAATTACCACTTCTATCCTCGTTTGATTGAGATGCCTTTTTTCGTCGTCTGCCAAATATCCCCCTCTTCTGAATACCATCACTTTAGTTTTGTCAGAGTTCACGTAGTCAGAGACTCGCTGATACGCATGCTAGAAAATTGATTTGATTTTGTAGCCCAGTTGGCGTAGTAGACACCAGGGCAATGTCATCAGCAAAAAGCAGGGCAAAAACCTTGCTAATGTCCGGTAGCATCTGCACTCCGTGCCTACCATGCACTCGGACGTAGTCCGCCACAGTGTTGATGTAAATAAGGAAGAGGGAAGTGCTCTCTTTGGCCCTCTGTTTTACGCCAGCAGGACAAGGGACAAACTCAGAATTTTCGTGTTGCTACCTGACACAGGATTGCACATTCATGTACATAGCTTTCATCATATTAGAAAATTTAGTTGAGAGGCCAGTATTTTGCATTATTCTCCAAAGATGGTCGCGATTGACTGAATCAAAGACTTTTCTCAAGTCTACGAAGGCTACATATAATTTACCACGACTATGACCATAAATATGCTTCATTATCATGGAATGTAAGGTGAAAATATGATCTACTGTTGTGTGGTCTGGCCGGAATCTGGCTTGCTCAGGACATATTTTCTCTCAACCTCTAACCAAGTACGAAGACGTCTTGCTAAAATAAAATAAAAAGTTTGACTAAAGATGAGCAGTAATGAAATTCTGTTCTGGGTCCTCTGCTGTTTCTACTGTACACCCAACCACTCTCCAATGTAATTGACAGTCATTCAGTCTCTCACAGTGAATGAGCTGATGATACCCAGCTCTACAACTCCTCCCATCCCAGTCAAATCCACTCTCTTCTTTCTACCAGCGAACACTATATCTCTGACGTGAAACGGTGGATGACCCGGAACAAGCTCCAAGTCTATGACTCAAAAGTTGAAGCACTCCTGGTGGGCGGCGGAGGCAAATCGGATCAGGCCTTCAAATTAACCATTTGTCACAGTGACATCGTCTTCTCTCAGTCTGTTAGAAATTTAGGCGTCATGTTTGACGATGATCTTTCAATGAGATCTCATGTCAACAAAGTCTGTCAGTTAGCATATTATGAGCTAAGGAACATTAGTACCATTCTTCGTTATCTTTCTGAGCAGGCCACCAAAACGCTCATCACATCACTTGTTCTGTCTCGTCTCGACTATGGAAACTCTCTTCTCGCTGGCATCCCCGACACTCTGCTTAACAAACTGCAGAAAGTTCAGAATTGTGCTGCTAGGCTAGTTTTCGATGTCCCAAGCGTACCCATGTATCATCACTTCTACATACACTTCACTGGGTCCCCATCTCTCAGAGAATATATTATAAACTTGTTACTTTGTGCTTCAAAGCCATCGACAACACCGCACCACACGCTCTTACAGACATTATTGGAGTCTACACGCCCTCAAGATCTCTACGCTCAGCTGCTGGCTCTAGAATGCTTAAGGCCCCCTGCCGTAATACTTGGAATAGTCTCCCTTTCTCAGTCCGTCATTCTGACACTCTGCCCCAGTTCAAAGGTGCTCTAAAGACCCACCTCTTCCGATCCGCCTTTCCCGCTGAGCTGCTTCGCCTTACTTAATCTGGCCTGCAAGTGCTGTGTATATTGTATAGTTTGTTCTATTTGTTCTCTTGGATCTTAGTTTTTGTTTTTTGTTTATGTGTGTAGTGTGTGAGTTTTTGTAGGAATGTGGTGTTGAGTGGTTGTATGAGTGTTGATTCTTTGGATTGTAAACGCCATGAGCTTGCCTGTCAAGGGAAGATATGTGCGATGAATTAAACTAGTATAATTCCCCTACAGTTATCGGGGTCCAATCTGCTGCCCTCTTCGTGAATATGTAATATGACTTAATGTGATAACAGTTTGGGATAATAATGATTGTCAAACAACGTATCGAACTACCTCGTAAGAAATGGAATGAGAGAGAGAGAGAGAGAGAGAGAGAGAGACAGACAGACAGAACGAAAGAGAAAGAAAGAAAGAGAGAGATAGAGAGAGGGAGAAGAGAGAGAGAGAGAGAGAGAGAGAGAGCGAGAGAGAGAGAGAGAGAGAGAGAGAGAATACAGAGAGTGAGAGGGAGAGAGAAAGAGAGAGAGAGAAAGAGAGAGATAGAGAGATGGAGAGAGAGAGAGAAAGAGAGAGAGAGGAGAGAACACAGAGAGGGAGAGGGAGAGAAGAAGAGGAGAGAGAGAGAGGAAGAGGAGAGAGAGAGAGAGGGGGAAAGAAAGAGACAGAGAGAGAGAGACAGAGAGAGAGAGAGAAAGAGAGAGAAAGAGAGAGATAGGAGAGATAGACAGACAGACAGACGGATGGACGGACGGATAGACGGACGGACGGACGAATGGACGGAAAGGAAGTTGCAGGATGAATCAGATTTGATTCTTTAAATTTTTTGTCTCTAGTGCAGATCACCGAAAGAGTACAGATGTATTTCTACAGTATTCCTCTCCACACCATTTGTGAAAGGGCGTTTCTGTCCACGGGAGGAAACACATGTATCTACTTGGCAAGAAGTACTAAACACGTGTCTTCATGCATGGCCGTGGGGGACAGACATGGAGAGAAGTCGATTGGTGGACACGGAGGGAATGGGTGTGGCTACGGAAAAAAAAACTAATCGCTGATTCGGGGACACTGGGGGGGTGGGGATGGCCACGGAGAAGTCCAGGGCGCTGTTTTGTGAACAGACTGGAGATGAATGTGACTTCTGAAAAGTTCAAGACGCTGATTGGTGGACACTGTGAGAGTGGGCGTGGCTAAGTAAAAGTTCAAGACGCTGATTGGCAGTCAGAATGGGACTGGGTGTGGCTACATAAATGTTCAAGACGATGACTGGTGGACACAGTGGGAGTGGGCGTGGCTAAGGACAAGTCCAGGACGCTGATTGGTGGACAGAGTGGGAATGGATGTGACTACAGAAAAGTCCATGATGCTGATTGGTGGGCATAATGGGAGTGGGCGTGGCCACGGAAAAGTCCAATATGCTGATTGGTGGACAGAGTGGGAATAAATGCAACTACAGAAAAGTTCAAGATGCTGATTGGTGGACAGAGTGAGAGTGGGCGTGAGCATGGCTACGGAAAGGTCCAGGACACTGATTGACGGACAAAATAGGAGTAGGCGTGGCTATGGAAAGGTCCAGAACGCTAATTGGCGGACAGAGCGGGAGTGGGCGCGGCTATGGAGTGGTCCTGGACGCTTATTGGTGGACAAAGTGCGAGTGGGCGTGGTTATGGCTCTAGAGGTCCAGAACGTTTATTGACGGACAAAGTGGGAGTAAGCGTGGTTACAGAAACGTCCAGGACACTGATTGGTGGACAGAGTGGGAGTGGGCGTGGCTACTGCAAGGTCCAGGACGCTGATTGGTGGACAGAGTGGGAGGTGTGGCTACTGCAAGGTCCAGGACACTGATTGGTGGACAGAGTGGGAGAGGGCGTGGCTACTGCAAGGTCCAGGACACTGATTGGTGGACAGAGTGGGAGAGGGCGTGGCTACTGCAAGGTCCAGGACACTGATTGGTGGACAGAGTGGGAGAGGGCGTGGCTACGGAAAGGTCCAGGACACTGATTGGTGGACAGAGTGGGAGAGGGCGTGGCTACGGAAAGGTCCAGGACGCTGATTGGTGGACAGAGTGGAAGAGGGCGTGGCTACGGAAAGGTCCAGGACACAGACCTGAGCCTCCAGAGACGGAGAAGGAGTGGACATCCCCAGCGTCCTGGTCCTGGAAGGTGACGGGGCTTCCTGGCACCACTGTCCCTGCCTGGACAAGACAGGAATGCAGGATTGAATGAATAGATGAATGAATGCGTGAACGATTGAATGAATGAATGTGAGAGTGAATGAATGAATTAATGATAGGAGGGGTAATGAGGGTTGAATAAATAAAACAATGGGTGAAGTATGGATGGAAAGCTGACTGAACAATATAAATACAAGGATGAATGTGAGCCCGAATATATGAATATTGATTAATGAAGACATGCTAATGCCTGAACGAAATGTATCGATGGTCGAAACATAAGATGTATGAATTGATGATGAGTAGATGGATGTAATAAATGTGGTAGTAGTAGTGAAGTAGTGAAGTAGTGAAGTAGTAAAGTGGTAGTGGTAGTAGTAGTAGTAGTAGTAGTAGTAGTAGTAGTAGTAGTAGTAGTAGTAGTAGTAGCTGTAGTAGTAGTAGCAGAAGTAGAAGTAGTAGTAGATGTGGTAGTAGTGGTGGTGGGGGTGGTGGCTGTGGTGGTGGTGGTGGTAGTAGTAGTAGCAGTGGTAGTAGTAGTAGTAGTAGTAGTAGTAGTAGTAGTAGTAGTAGTAGTAGTAGTAGTAGTAGTAGCTGTAGTAGTAGTAGTAGCGGTAGTGTAGTTTTTGGTGGCGGTGATGGCGGCGGCGGCGCTGGTGGTGATGGTGCTGGTGCTTGTTGTAGCAATAGTAGTGGTGGTGGTGGTGGTGTGGTAGTAGTAATAGTGGTAGTAGTAGTGGTGGTAGCAGCAGCAGCAGCAGCAGCAGTAGTAGTAGTAGTAGTAGTAGTAGTAGTAGTAGTAGTAATAATAATAAAAATAGTAATAGTAGTAGTAGTAGTAGAAGTAGTAGTAGTAGTAATAATAGTAGTAGTAGCAGTAGTAGCAGCAGCAGCAGTAGTAGCAGTGGTGATGATGGTGGTAGAGTTCCATACCGGTCCTTCGTAGACTTGCAGGTGGAACATCCTGTACTGGAACACGGGAGCCCTGTTGACGTCAGTCACGGAAATGACGAGAAGCTGAGGGACTGACGTCACCATCCCGTCATCCGCCCACACTTCCGCAATGAACTGCGGTGTCGTCCCGGCATCCAGTGAACTTCCGGTTCGGACTCGAACTTCGCCATCTGTGTTGGAAAGGAGTATATACTTTTTAAATAGAGAAAATTACAGACATGAGAATGAAACAGAAAAAAGCATAAATGACAGTATTTCATCACTAACAGTAACACACTATAGTTTGCCTTTGCGTCTGTGTTGCTTTGTGTGTTTCTTTGTGTGTTAGTTTGTCTGTGTGACTGTCTGTGTGTCTGTATGTGTGTCTGTCTGTGCGTCTGTGTGTCTGTCTGTGTGTCTGTCTGTGGATCTGTCTGTGTGTCTGTGTGTCTGTGTGTCTGTCTGTGTGTCTGTCTGTGTGTCTGTCTGTCTGTCTGTTTTTCTGTTCGTAGATAAGTTTCTAAGCCTGTCTCTCTGTATGTCTGTCTGTCCGTCTTTGCTTAGAAAAATAAAGAAATTAAAGTGGGGAAAACAAGAGAGTGTGAGAGAGAGAGAGAGAGAGAGAAAGAGAGAGATAGAGAGGAAGAGATAGAGAGAGATAGAGAGAGATAGTGAGAGAGAGATAGTGAGAGAGAGAGAAGAGAGAGAGAGAGAGAGAGAGAGAGAAAGAGAGAGAGAGAGAGAGAGAGAGAGAGAGAGAGAGAGAGAGAGATAGTTCTCACTAAAATCGTTGAAGTGGAAACTGGAGTCTCCTGATCCTGACAGGAAGTTGTGACGAAAGACAACGGAATCTTCTGTGTTATCATCTGTGGCCATGACCTTCAGCACAAGGTCACCAGAAGCAGCTGTTTCGAGCACAGAGAGGTTCCTGGGAAGGTTGGACAACACGGGGGCAAAGTTGCAGTGTGCCACTGTCACTACCACACTCGTCCTTGAACTCTGCGATCCGGGGTCAACGGCCTCGACCTCCAAGGAGTGCACGAGGGGGGAGCTCGCTGACGTCACTACGACGTCACGGGCAAAGGAGATGATGCCGGTAGTGGCGTTGATGACGTAGTTGGCGCTGTCGCTACTGGCAACCAGGCGGAAGGAGAGAGCGCCTCTTTCGGGGTCAGTCGCGTGAGTGAAGAGTTCAGGGTCAGGCAGAACTTTGCCTGTCTGGAAACGCATGGGGGATGTACCTTCAGTCCGATGCATAAGACATCAGTTTGATTGAGAGAAAGTGTGAAGCTGACAGAGGTAATGAGGGTGGATTTTGTGCATTTAAACGTTTTGGCAAAATTGAAGCCTACATACACTTAATTTTCATCATCAAATGTTGAAAATTTTCTTTTTAGCTTATAAAACACAAAAAGTGCACTTTATTGCACCTACCCATTAAAAATTATTAATATTGTCTTCCTCCATTTTGTATTTTAGTTGAATAATAACAATTATTTGATTTCAAGATCAAATACGTTCCCGTTTACTTATCAGTCTGGGTTCCGAAATAGATTTTCTCCACCAACTTATCAAATTTTGAGCTGATGCATACATTAAAAAGGCCCGTTGCAAAGGAAAACTGTGGAAAAAGTTGTTAAATCTTTGAACCTTGATTTCTCAAAATAGCCGTCAGAACACGACCTCTCTTGGAGTGAGCATAACTTGAACAGGTTTTGGAGTAGAAGTTTGATTTTTATATCAAATAAAAAATTATTTATGCAGATTTTGCAAATTTAAATATCTCAAAGTCTAATTTTTGCCAGTTAATACTCAATTTATGAAAACGGGTCACAAATATTCACATCGCTAGATATATATGCAATCACGCATTTACGACAAGATACGCTTAGACCGTCACCATATCAGTTTATCAATGCCTTGGCATAGCTACACACAGTTACACATAAATCATCACTACATCAGTTTATCAATGCCTTGGCATAGCTACACACAGTTACACATAGCGCATCATCACAGCGATATACTTTGGTATAACTACACACAGATTCACATGAAGCATCACTTCATCAGTTTATCAATGCCTTGGCATAGCTACACACAGTTACACATAGCGCATCATCACAGCGATATACTTTGGTACAACTACACACAGATTCACATGAAGCATCACTTCATCAGTTTATCAATGCCTTGGCATAGCTACACACAGTTACACATAGCGCATCATCACAGCTATATACTTTGGTATAACTACACACAGTTACACATGAAGCATCACTACATCAGTGTATCAATGCCTTGGCATAGCTACGAACAGTTACACATAGCGCATCATCACAGCTATATACTTTGGTATAACTACAAACAGTTACATATGAAGCATCACTACATCAGTGTACCAATGCCTTGGCATAGCTACGAACAGTTACACATAGCGCATCATCACAGCGATATACTTTGGTACAACTACACACAGATTCACATGAAGCATCACTTCATCAGTGTATCAATGCCTTGGCATAGCTACACACAGTTACACATAGCGCATCATCACAGCGATATACTTTGGTACAACTACACACAGATTCACATGAAGCATCACTTCATCAGTGTATCAATGCCTTGGCATAGCTACGAACAGTTACACATAGCGCATCATCACATCTATATACTTTGGTATAACTACACACAGTTACACATGAAGCATCACTACATCAGTGTATCAATGCCTTGGCATAGCTACGACTACACGTAAGCACAATACTGTCATGTTGTCTCGGAAGCACGGAGAACGCCTTCAAAAGTGACAGGAAGAGTTATCTCCCTTATTTCCGCGTCGTTTCCCGATTATGTAGCCATGACGATGCCACAGGCAAAGTGAGCCACACTGGAACACAGACTAGAATTATTCTAGGCTGCAGTGATTTCAAAGGAGGCTCTCGACCCGTGGAGGTTTGATCTGATCTTAAAACATGGGATTTCGACATGGAAGGTATGGCTGGCTACTGGGAAATCTCAGAATGAGACTTCTGTTTGTTTTGTTTTTTGCGCGGGCTTGCAGGCAGAGAGAGAGAGAGAGAGAGAGAGAGAGAGAGAGAGAGAGAGAGAGAGAGAGAGAGAGAGAGAGAGAAAGAAAAAGAGAAAGATAGTAAATAAGAGTGAGTGAAAGAGTGACAGAAAAGAAGAGATATAACGTGGAAGAGAAAGAGAGTAAAAGAGAGATAGAGAGAAATAGTGAAAGAGAGATAGAGAGAAAAAGAGAAAGAAAGAGAGAGAGAAAGAGAAAGAGTGAGAGAGAGTGAGAGAGAGTGAGAGAGAGTGAGAGAGAGTGAGATAGAGAGTGAGAGAGGGTGAGAGAGGGTGAGAGAGAGTGAGAGAGAGTGAGAGAGAGTGAGAGAGAGTGAGAGAGGGTGAGAGAGAGTGAGAGAGTGTTAGAGAGAGAGTGAGAGAGAGTGAGAGAGAGAAAGAATGAGAGAGAGAATGAGGAGAGAGAGTAAGAGAGTGAGAGAGAGAGAGTAAGAGAGTGAGTGAGAGAGAGATAGAGAGAGAGAGAGAAAGAGAGAGATCCATAGCATTCACAATCACTGACGAAAGTAAGTGTAGATCTGTTCAATGAATGAAAGGGCTATTTTTCCACAAGAGCTTTATTTGAAACGTCTCGAAAAATTGTGTACCTAAATGCAAAACTTCTTTCATTTTTCAGTGAATCGAATTTTCATTGAAGTTCAGATACAAACATCACTGTACAACTGTTGAGTGCCAATTTGATATTTTTGGTGCATTTCAGGCGATAACCGAAAGGTCGCGGGTTCAGTCCCCGCCTACATTTTCCTGTCTGTCCTATGCAGGGTTTTGGCTCTGTATGTTAAACTGCCTGCAACTGCATTCAAATAGATGTAATTCTGTGTTTGACTTTTTCAATTAAAAACTTCAAAAGCACTAATTCCATAGAAAATACGTGTTTTCTCTAACCGTTGTATTTGTCAGGGATCGCCTTTTCTAAATATCAGCTCCACCACTGTTGATCCGACCTTGTTACAGTTTGCAGTATTGCTGAGAACATACAAACTATTTCGGTATCTGTAAGTAAACATCTTTGAAGGGCACCGAAGACTTGTGACTCTAATTGTGATGGAGTGTTTGAGGTGTACCAGGGTGTTTGCTTTCCTGCCTCTGTCTCACACTCACGTGGCCAGCAGTGGTGTGGACGAGGAAGGCGTGAGAGGAGAAAACTGGGGGCTCGTCCAGGTCTGTGATGTAGATGCGCAGCGTCTCCACCACTGAAGTGGCACTGCCGTCATCAGCCTCGAAGTGAACCTCGTACGATGACGTCATCTCGTAGTCCAGGCTTGAGTTGGTGCGTAGTAGTAAAGACTTGGCTGCAAGAAGCGAGACAGTGAGCAGAACACCACTGAAATGCCAATACAACATTCTGCATGATGCACTGAGAAAGACAGTTTCGACAACGCCAATTAAAATAAAAAATACTTTTATTGTAAATATTTGGTATGTCGCCCAAATACGCTATAACGTTGCTGTTCTCATGATAAGTCAAAATCTGGCGTACTGATACTTTTAATGATTCTGTAACAGCATGATATCCTGTTCTTATTAAATTTCTTAAATCACGTCAATTTGTAAAATTGTTTGTAGACAGTGTGTATGACTGTACTACTTCTTCTGCTGCTGCTACCACTTCTAACTACCACTGCTGCTGCTGCTACTACTACTACTACTACTACTACTACTACTACTACTACTACTACTACTGCTGCTGCAGCTGCTGCTACTACTACTACTACTGCCACTGATACTCCTCCTCCTCCTCCTCCTCCTCCTCCTCCTCCTCCTCCTCCTCCTCCTCCTCCTTCCTCTCTCCTCCTCCTCCTCCTCCTCCTCCTCCTCCTCCTCCTCCTCCTCCTCCTCTCCTCTCCTCCTCCTCCTCTCCTCCTACTCCTCCTCCTCCTCCTCCTTCTCCTCCTCCTCCTCCTCCTCCTCCTCCTCCTCCTCCTCCTCCTCCTCCTCCTCCTCCTCCTCCTCCTCCTCCTCCTCCTCCTCCTCCTCCTCCTCCTCCTCCTCCTCCTCCTTCTCCTCCTCCTCCCCCTCCTCCTCCTCCTCCTCCTACTTCTGCCTTTGCAGCTCCTGGTGCTGGTGTTGCTATCATCACTACTGGTGTTCATGTCATTCCTACTGGTGTTGCTGTCATTGCTGCTGATGTTGATGTCACTCCTACTGGTGTTTTTTTGTCATTCCTGCTGCTTTTGCTGCCATTGCTACTGGTATTGCTGCCATTGCTACTGGTATTGTTGTAACTGCTACTGGTGTTGCTGTCATCGCTACTGGTGTTGCTGTCATTGCTACTGGTGTTTTTGTCATTTCCACTGTACTATGTATTGGTCACTGCTTCTGTTGTAGCTGTCATTGCTACTGGTGTTGCCGTCATCGCTACTGGTGTTGCTGTCATTGCTACTGGTGTTGCTGTCATCGCTACTGGTATTGATGTCATTGCTACTGGCGTTGCCGTCATCGCTACTGGTGTTGCCGTCATTGCTACTGGTGTTGCTGTCATTGATTCTGGTGTTGCTGTCATTGATACTGGTGTTGTCGTCATTGCTACTGGTGTTGTCGTCATTGATACTGGTGTTGCTGTCATTGCTACTGGTGTTGCTGTCATTGCTACTGGTGTTGCTGTCATTGCTACTGGTGTTGTCGTCATTGCTACTGGTGTTGTCGTCATTGCTACTGGTGTTGCTGTCATTGCTACTGGTGTTGCTGTCATCGCTACTGGTGTTGCTGTCATCGCTACTGGTGTTGCTGTCATAGCTACTGGTGCTGCTGTCATTGATACTGGTGTTGCTGTCATTGCTACTGGTGTTGTCGTCATTGCTACTGGTGTTGCTGTCATTGCTACTGGTGTTGCTGTCATTGCTACTGGTGTTGCTGTCATTGCTACTGGTGTTGCTGTCATTGCTACTGGTGTTGCTGTCATTGCTACTGGTGTTGCTGTCATTGCTGCTGGTGTTGCTGTCATTGCTACTGGTGTTGTCGTCATTGCTGCTGGTGTTGTAGTCATTGCTGCTGGTGTTGTCGTCATTTCTTACTGGTGTTGCTGTCATTGTTACTGGTGTTGCTGTCATTGCTACTGGTGTTGCTGTCATTGCTACTGGTGTTGCTGTCATTGCTACAGGTGTTGCTGTCATTGCTACTAGTGTTGCTGTCATTGCTACTGGTGTTGCTGTCATTGCTACTGGTATTGATGTCATTGCTACTGGTGTTGCTGTCATTGCTGCTGGTGTTGCTGCTGTCAAACCAAAACTGCCAAGGTCAAACTTACCAACGGAATCAAAGGCGAACTTAGACGTCACTGACGTCATATTGATCATCCTGACGGTGATGACGTCAGCAGAGTCTGGGTCGACCGCTGTGACGTAGAATATTGCGGCACCAGGGGCGGTGTCCTCGGACAGGAAGAGGGAGCGAGGCAGGTTGCTGAAAGTCGGGGCCTGGTTGGCGTTTCTGTCGAGGATTGGAAAGAAACATTTACGTCCAGGAACGGAAAGGAAAATTCCTGTCCAGGAATTGAAAGAAATATTTATGTTGATGAAAGAAAGAAAGATTTATGTCCAGAAATGGAAGGAAACATTTCTGTTCAGGAATGGAAAGAAACATTTCTGTCTAGGAAAAGAATGAAATGTTTCTGTCCAGGAATGGAATGAAATGTTTTTATCCAGGAATGGAAAGAAAGATTTCTGTCCAGGCATGGAAAGATACATTTTTGTCAAGGAGTTGAAAGACATTTTTCTGTCCAGGAATGGAAAGAAATATTTCTGTCAAGGAAAGAAAGAAAGATTTCTGTCGAGGAAGGAACGAAAAAAAGATTTCTGTCCAGGATAGAAAGAAAAATGTCCGTAAAGGAATGGAAAGAAACATATATGTTGAGGAAATAAATATTTCTGTAAGGGTACGTGCTGTGTGTTTTGTCTCTGTGTGTGTGTGTGTGTGTGTGTGTGTGTGTGTGTGTGTGTGTGCGTTAGGTGTTGGTGTGTGAGTGCCACGTGTGTGTTTGTGAGTGTGTGTGCTTTTATTTTGAGCGTGTGTATGTGTGTGTTTATGCGTGCGTGCGTGCATGCATGCGTGCTTGCGCGTATGGTTTATGAATCTTTTCTGTGAGATTATTAAGTGAGTTTTCATGTTTTTTGTATATATATGGGAACACTTCATGGAATTATCTATCAACCGCAACACCATCCCTACTCTATCATCGTCCTTCCTGTTATTTCTAACCGCAAAGTCAGCTGATTAAACAAATGTCACGTGACGTGGGAGCTCACCTGATGGTGACGTCGACGATGGCGGAAGCAGACAGCCCTCCAGCGTCTGTTGCCAAGACAACCAGGCTGACTGAGGACGGAAGTCCAGCGGGGTCGGCGTCATAATTCACGGCGAAGGTCAGCTGACCGGAAGTTGAGTTGATCTTGAACTTGTCGCTGTGTGTTCCAGTAACCAAGGTGAAGGTCACATGGTCGCCGAGGTCAGGGTCAGACAAGGCCGACGAAAGGTCAGTTCCAAGCACTACAGTGCCGGCCTGATGAAAAGAGAAGCGGAGACTTCTGAATGAATTTTTTCTAAAGACGTTTATTTCAGTTGATATAAGTGTACTGGAAAATATGGGGCCGTTTTCATATCATCATGTACAGGATTAATGGACAATTCCGTGTGCACCAGCTTGCATTCTTGCGACTCATCAATTCACACACCTGTGCTAAGGATTGTATGTATTTGTGTGAATGCATGAACACTTGTCTGCACATCTGTCTACCTTTTCGTGTCCTGTTATATCCTGTCGTGTCCTGTCTGTCTATCCGCCCGCCCGCCCGCCCGCCCGCCCGCCCGCCCGCCGGTCGATCGGTCGGTTGGTCGGTCGGTCGGTCGGTCGGTCGGTCGGTCGGTCGGTCTGACATCCTTCCTGTCCGGCAGTCTGTGTCTCTATCTCTTCCCGCCCTCTCTGGATGGGCAGCCATGTATACTACAAACTTCATCTCGAAAAGGAGCTTCGAAAAGTAAATATGCCCTTGACATAAACAAAGGAACCTGTTGCCATGGCAACCAATTACACGCCCTTTACTCACAGGCCCTTCGGCCACAGTGGCAGAGAACGAGGCGGGGTTAAAGGTCGGAGCCTCGTTGACGTCAGAGATATGAATAGTGAGGACACCGGCAGCTGACGTGTTGCTTCCGTCATCCGCCTGGAACTGGATTTGGTACAGCCGCTCCATCTCGAAGTTCAGGTGTGCGGAGGACTTGAGCGCCACCTGGCCTCCTGGAGAATGGAAATGGCGTTTGCAGGGTGGCGTGGCTTCAGTGCAATGGCTGGGTTTGTGGGATAGTCAGGCTTTGACCAAGCTTTATTCCTGACGTTTGTGATCGTTCTCGTTCACTGATGCTCATATGCACTACAAATGATGGGCAAGGAGCTGAATGTTTACGTTTTCCACTCCACTATTTAGA
Organism: Theodoxus fluviatilis; assembly: GCA_034096865.1. Lineage (NCBI taxonomy): Eukaryota > Metazoa > Mollusca > Gastropoda > Cycloneritida > Neritidae > Theodoxus > Theodoxus fluviatilis. The sequence continues at coordinate 6 of JAWQFJ010002695.1, read as the reverse complement.
TAATTA
>JAWQFJ010002694.1:104050-114311 GCA_034096865.1 Theodoxus fluviatilis | reverse complement strand
TATGTATATGTATATATTTATGTTTATGTATAAGCATGCACGACAGCACTCTCGAGTGGAAAGTGCAAACCAACAGTGTTATAGACAACATCGACTTTTTTCTACGCAACAGAGTAGCTGTTAACAGAATTGAAATGTTGTGGGAGTCAACGTCGTAACAATGACGTTACGTAATTGAAAAGTACAAACTATAACTTTATCAATTGAATTGAACATTCGTCGCAATAACGTGTTGGATGTGGCTGTTGGCACTTAAGGAAACGTACATTTGATTCAACGTGACACAATTAGATTAGATTTCAGTAATGTAGACAACAATGTATCCTATATTTTGACACAAGAATGCTGCCATACGTTTGCGTGTATGTGGGTGTCTAAGATGGCATTTTGAGGTGTGTGTTTGAGTGAGTGTCCAAGAAAAGATTACAGCTGGAGTTTGAATTTGTATTTGAAAATGTGGGTAGATGAGCTCATGAATGTTTCTTTCAGAGACTTGTTGAAATGTGCTTAAGTAATGTGTATCTTAAGACTCACTTTCAATACATGCATGAATGCTTTATTTTGAATATGGTCATTAGTCATTGTAACTGAAGACCTTTTGACAAGGCCTCGTACGTGCCTTTCTAAAAACAGCAATTAACGGGACGTGTATGTGTCTGCACTGGAGCAGCGTGTGTGTACTTTTGGGCAATGCACAAACATGACTGAGTCTTGTAGCTCTACTTTATGCTATGTTTTCACATGTTCTGGTAAGTCTATAACTATTCGCGCCATCTAAAAATGAGACTGAACCCTTATTCAACACTGACCATTGTCCTGAAGTCCGTTCAGGTCACTGCACTACACCAAGAAAACATCAAAGCAGGGTCAACGCCAAAAAAATCTGACCTAGAAGTTATTTTTGCAACAAATGCTGTCTGGCGTCTTCTCCCAAGACGCAGTCTACCTTGTTAGTTCTCCTGATCGCTTGAATTTGTCTCTTCTTTGTCCTCTCTCAGCACACGCAGTCTAGGGGGAATGAACTCATTCAATGACGCAGTGGCCCATAGTATATTTGATTCTTTATTTGAAAATCTTTATAAGAAAAAGGTCTCAGTAACTTTGCTGAGTGTGTGAGAGTGTTGAGGGGCAGTGCTCCTGGAAAAACTAGTGAATTCCGAATGCGACAAAGCAGTTTATGTGTAGGTGGCATTAAAGAAAGAAATTCGTCTAGAAACGGCAAGAACATGTCTTTTTAACTCGCGTAGGAAGACTAAATTAAAGAAGAAACATCTATTGCAGATGTATGTTTCATAGTTTTGCTTTGCTCTCTCCAGTTCTTTCTAGCTCTCACACGGCATTCATTTGACGTTTTGTTTAATTGTTTGAGAATTATTCATGAATCACTGTTTGTGCCTTATTATCCATCCATAAAAACATTTTCATGTTCCATTTCGTCACTGCTCTTGCATGAGAGAGAGAGAGAGAGAGAGAGAGAGAGAGAGAGACAGAGAGACAGACAGACAGACAGACAGATGAGGAGAAGGAACTCCTTTGTATTGGTAATAGCTAAAGGGTCATTGAGGGATCTAATTTGCTTGATTGCTTATCTACTCACCTGTCCAATTCATGCTCGGCGCAACATTCAGAGCAACAATACAACAACTGGTCAGCGCTCCGCTAATTTGCCCATCTTTCATCCCCAAGTCTCTACTTTCCAACTTTGAGTGGCTGTACACCTTTCATCCCCAAGTTTCTACATTTCAACTTTGAATACTGTACACCTTTCATCCCCAATTCTCTACTTTCCAACTTTGAGTGGCTGTACACCTTTCATCCCCAAGTCTCTACTTTCCAACTTTGAGTGGCTGTACACCTTTCATCCCCAAGTCTGTACTTTCCAACTTTGAATACTGTACGCCTTTCATCCACAAGTCTCTACATTGCAACTTTGAGTGGCTGTACACCTTTCATCCCCAAGTCTCTACATTGCAACTTTGAGTGGCTGTATACCTTTCATCCCCAAGTCTCTACTTTCCAACTTTGAGTGGCTGTACACCTTTCATCCCCAAGTCTCTACTTTCCAACTTTGCATACTGTACGCCTTTCATCCCCAAGTCTCTACTTTCCAACTTTGAATACTGTACACCTTTCATCCCCAAGTCTCTACATTTCAACTTTGAATACTGTACACCTTTCATCCCCAAGTCTCTACATTTCAACTTTGAATACTGTACACCTTTCATCCCCAATTCTCTACTTTCCAACTTTGAGTGGCTGTACGCCTTTCATCCCCAAGTCTCTACATTTCAACTTTGAATACTGTACACCTTTCATCCCCAAGTCTCTACTTTCCAACTTGAGTGGCTGTACACCTTTCATCCCCAAGTCTCTACATTTCAACTTTGAATACTGTACACCTTTCATCCCCAATTCTCTACTTTCCAACTTTGAGTGGCTGTACGCCTTTCATCCCCAAGTCTCTACATTTCAACTTTGAATACTGTACACTTTTCATCCCCAAGTCTCTACTTTCCAACTTTGAGTGGCTGTACACCTTTCATCCCCAAGTCTCTACATTTCAACTTTGAATACTGTACACCTTTCATCCCCAAGTCTCTACTTTGCAACTTTGAATACTGTACACCTTTCATCCCCAAGTCTCTACTTTCCAACTTTGAGTGGCCGTACACCTTTCATCCCCAAGTCTCTACTTTCCAACTTTGAGTGGCCGTACACCTTTCATCCCCAAGTCTCCACATTTCAACTTTGAGTGGCTGTACGCCTTTCATCCCCAAGTCTCCACATTTCAACTTTGAATACTGTACGCCTTTCATCCCCAAGTCTCTACTTTCCAACTTTGAGTGGCTGTACACCTTTCATCCCCAAGTCTCTACTTTCCAACTTTGAGTGGCCGTACACCTTTCATCCCCAAGTCTCCACATTTCAACTTTGAGTGGCTGTACACCTTTCATCCCCAAGTCTCCACATTTCAACTTTGAGTGGCCGTACACCTTTCATCCCCAAGTCTCCACATTTCAACTTTGAATACTGTACACCTTTCATCCCCAAGTCTCTACTTTCCAACTTTGAGTGGCTGTACACCTTTCATCCCCAAGTCTCCACATTTCAACTTTGAGTGGCTGTACACCTTTCATCCCCAAGTCTCTACTTTCCAACTTTGGGTGGCTGTACACCTTTCATCCCCAAGTCTCCACATTTCAACTTTGAGTGGCCGTACACCTTTCATCCCCAAGTCTCCACATTTCAACTTTGAATACTGTACACCTTTCATCCCCAAGTCTCTACTTTCCAACTTTGAGTGGCTGTACACCTTTCATCCTCAAGTCTCCACATTTCAACTTTGAATACTGTACTCCTTTCATCCCCAAGTCTCTACTTTCCAACTTTGAGTGGCTGTACACCTTTCATCCTCAAGTCTCCACATTTCAACTTTGAATACTGTACTCCTTTCATCCCCAAGTCTCTTCATTTCAAACTTGAATGGGATGTCCCACTGCCGCAGGACTCTAACAGCACACGAGGAGAGGTGGAGGACACAGTGAGGACTTTCTTCTGCCCGCCTGGCTCCTACAACGACATGGCCACGCTCTTCTTCAACCCTCAAGAGGTGGCCATCAAGCAACTCTTCCACCAGCCGGGTAGGCAGCCATTGTCGCCTGTAGAGCGATGTACATTTCATTCAAAATTTACCTTGATTTTTAGGTCACAAGAATAGTGCATGCCTGCCCATTAACAATGCAAGCACATACAGTACATATGGCTGGACATGCGTTTCAGAGTTGTCGTATTGTATTTCTATCCCTGCACATAATTAACAGCGTTATGTTGTGATCCTGCCTTACCGAGCGAGTAGTTTTAAGACACGAGGAGCAGGGATCCAGCTGTGCTTTATATTCTACACACGCACATAACAGGTGACCTGATATACTCCTGTCTTTGTAGATGAGTTATAGATGAGGTGTTGCATTACTATCTACGCATGACAACTTTTCTTCAGCACTGATCTGGGCATCCGAAAGAGACGTGTCCTGCTGCCTAAGGAAAAATTAGGAGTGACTAGCATGCCTGGTTTGGGATCCTTGTCATCCGGGCACCCACAGCCGAAAAAAAAGATGACGTCGAAAATTGTTGACGTTCTTAAATTGGCAACTGTAGACAGGACTTGTCAAATGCCTCAGACACGCGTCTTAATCCCGTGCGAAGTCGAGCGCTGATTGGTGGCGAGACGTTATTCATTTTGTGCGGTTTTCTGTTGATTGGTTACCTATAAATAGATTCCTCTGTAAGCTTGCGCCTTGCGTTTAGGAACAGACCTATTTCTTTATCAGACTAAGTTATATTCTTCAGAAGAACCGATTCTTTTGCAAAGTGTGAGCATGAAGAATTGTCGCGTTATTAATTTTCGCGACGTCAATCAACAAATACAACGCTGAGCTATATGTTCGTATCATAAAAGACGTCTTTGATATCACATAGATAAGTGTCGCGCAGCTATTTCAGACAACTAATCAGCTTCGCCATGGTGAGACCTCAGGAGCCCAGTGGTCAGAACACTCGGACAATCACCGGGAGGTTATGAGATTGGTCCCTGTCTGAGGTCTGAAACTTTTTCTGTCTGTCCGGCACAGGGTGTCTTAAAAATGCATTAAGAAATTCTGGTGCCTCGTTCGGGGCTGCACAGTCCTTCCTTGCATGTCAGTCTCTCAGGGGCTGAGACTGACTTTCCGCTGTGTCCTCGTCTTCTGTGGTGTGCAAGCATGTGGCTTCGGAGGCCGAAATTCGAGGCGCGCGGGCTGCTACAGATGAGGCATGGCACACTAGTCGTCATGGCAGGGTTAGGTGCAGAGGCAGAGGTTGCACAGCACACGTGATCAGATAGCACACTGTGTTACGTCCCACCGTTCTCCCTGTCTCTCTGTTGCAGGCAAGTTCAGCATGTCGTCTCTGGGCATATTCTTCCTGTGTTTCTTCTTCCTGGCCTGCTGGACGTATGGGGCAGCAGTTCCCAGCGGTCTTTTCGTGCCCTCACTGCTGTGTGGCGCTGCCTACGGCCGCTTCGTGGCCAATCTTCTCGAGGAGTGAGTACTACATCTTTCCATTGTGCTTACTGCCTTAGTGACTTCAGGGGTCATGAGTGAGTGTGTGCTCCTGTGTGTGTGTGTGTGTGTGTGTGTGTGTGTGTGTGTGTTCATGTGTGTGTGTATGTGTGTGTTCATGTGTGTGTGTGTGTGTGTGTGTGTGTGTGTGTGTGTGTGTGCTCGTGTGTGTGTGTGTGCTCGTGTGTGTGCTCGTGTTTGTGTGTGTGTATGTTTGTGTGTGCTCGTGTGTGTGTGTGTGTGTGCGCGTGTGTGTGTGTGTGTGTGTGTGCTCGTGTGTGTGTATGTGTGTGTGTGTGTGTGTGTGTCGTGTGTGTGTGTGTGTGTGTGTGTGTGCTCGTGTGTGTGTGTGCTCGTGTGTGTGTGTGTGTATGTGTGTGTGTGTGTGTGTGTTTGTGAGTGTGTGTGTGTGTGTGTGTGTGTGCTCGGGTGTGTGTGTATGTGTGTGTGCTCGTGTGGGTGTGCGTGTGTGTGTGTGTGTGCTCGTGTGTGTGTGTGTTCGTGTGTGTGTGTGTGTGTGTGTATGTGTGTGTGTGTGTGTGTGTGCTCGTGTGTGTGTGTGTGTGTGTGTGTGTGCTCGTGTGTGTGTGTGCTCGTGTGTGTGTGTGTGTATGTGTGTGTGTGTGTGTGTGTGTGTGTGAGTGTATGTGTGTGTGTGTGTGCTCGGGTGTGTGTGTATGTGTGTGTGTGCTCGTGTGTGTGTGCGTGTGTGTGTGTGTGTCGTGTGTGTGTGTGTTCGTGTGTGTGTGTGTGTGTGTGTGTGTGTGTGTGCTCGTGTGTGTGTGTGTGTGTGTGTGTGTGTGTGTGAGTGTGTGCTCGTGTGTGTGTGTGTGTGTGTATGTGAGTGAGTGTGTGTGTGTGTGTGTGTGTGTGTGTGTGTGTGTCTGTGTGTGTGTGTGATTGAGTGTGTGATCGTGTGTGTGTGTGTGTGTGTGTGTGTGTGCGTGTGTGTGTGTGTATGTGTGTGTGTGTGTGTGTGCTCATGAGTGAGTGAGTGTGTGTGTGTGTGTGTCTGTGTGGGTGTGCGTGATTGAGTGTGTGTGTGTGTGCTCGTGTGTGTGTGTATGTGTGTGTAAGTATTCGTGTGTATGTGTGTGTATGTGTGTGTGAGCTCGTGTGTGTGCATGTATGTATGTATGTGTGTGTTATTTAGTGTGTGCTCGTGTGTTTGTGTGTGTGTGTGTGTGTGCTCGTGTTTGTGTAAGTGTGTGTGTGTGAGTGTGCTATTTGTAAGTGTAACTCTTTTCCTTTACAATGCACAGTGGATCATCATTCTCCTTCATTTGTCTGTATTTGAGTTGTGATCTAGCAGGATAAAATCTGACACAATAGATGGGATTTATGTACTGGTGTGTCGGGGTCTCTAAGGAGGAAATCTGTCCTTCACTAGGGTCATAGACTCAGTATCTTATATAATTGGTGTATACGCACAGCGATGGAATAATCAGCGTGGACTATTACCTGTTTTGTGCCCACGATTATCAGAACCTGCGGGCGGAAGTTATGGAGGTTTTCAGGGTCTGTTTCTTTTTTAACAGTTCACTTTCACGACTGAAGTTCTTTTCACTGATCTTAACAATCATGTGGCTGCAGAGATTTGTGCAAAGAAATGTGTGGCTTTGTATCGTTGTCTGAAGGATTTGTATTTAAAAAAACGCAGACATAATTCCCTTCGGAGAGAGTCTCTTGCTTTAATATTGTTTCTGGCCGACCATATGTTGTCTTCTCCAAACTTTCATATATCAATTCTGGGAGTAAAAAAAAATCTTAACACTAACATTTAAATAAAAACATAAGCATTTATTTAAGTTTCATCTGCGCATTAAATTATTCGGTTGCTACAACAAGATAAAACGTGAATACACAATTCAAAAGTACTGTAGATCACTGGTGTACGAACTGACTGCTTGGTTCTATAATATTTCGTTGCGTCCGCTTCTTTTCAGCGTCATTGGTTACCATGGAGCATACTCCGGCACGTACGCTCTGATTGGTGCAGCCGCCTTCTTGGGAGGTGTAGTGCGCATGACCATCAGCCTCACTGTCATCCTGATTGAGTCTACCAATGAAATTAGCTACGGCCTTCCCATCATGCTCGTCCTCATGGTGAGACTGGTCTTCTTCCCCTGTGGGCTGAGGATCAGAAGAGACCCACTATATCTCCTTATGAGGTTCATTAAATGCGAATAACTAGGAAAGTTGTGACTTGCTTTCACTTACCAGCTCTAGAGATGTTTGTAATCAATGGTTTTACGTAGCCTACGGAGGCTAAAGGGCCGTAAACATTCATTTATTCATTCATTCATTCATTCATACCGAAATTTGGACTCATTCATGGGCTTGAAATCGTGCTTTATACAGTAATCACGAATCAAATCAAATGCTGATAATTTCAACCAAAGCATTTGCGCCTGTTTAACGGAATATGTTAATGAGTATAATTCATTTATTGTGATCTGGCGTCAGACTTCAAATGCTGTTTTCACATTAAGTACAACAGTTGTCTTAAAACCGCTTCTGCCGCCAAGCCAAAGGATATCTTTACATCTGAGTTGAGTAATATCACTTTTCACGGAAGGAGCGAAAGGAACGTTGGGGCTCCGTGGTCTAGTGGCCAGCGCGCTTGGCCCACAGTCGCTTACAGCTGGTGGGTACGGTGTTCGAAGCTACGCGGATTCTAGAGTTGCAATTACTTTTCCCCTTTCAGGAGTAAAACGGGAACCTGTCAGGGCTGAGTTGGAAATTGTGAAAGCTAACTTTGGCGTGTTCATTCGCAGCCTGGTTGAATGCTCCTCAAAGAGTTCAGATGGTGATGGAGTGATTAAAAAGAAGTAGCCCGATTTGAGCATCCATCAATGGATGGAAAAGTCGCAATATTAAAAGAGTACCTACCTTTACCTTTACCACGTCCTTAGCCGTCAAGTCTTTCTGATGCTGTCCTCCACAGCCGTCAAGTCTTTCTGATGCTGTCCTCCACAGCCGTCAAGTCTTTCTGATGCTGTCCTCCACAGCCGTCAAGTCTTTCTGATGCTGTCCTCCACAGCCGTCAAGTCTTTCTGATGCTGTCCTCCACAGCCGTCAAGTCTTTCTGATGCTGTCCTCCACAGCCGTCAAGTCTTTCTGATGCTGTCCTCCACAGCCGTCAAGTCTTTCTGATGCTGTCCTCCACGCAGGTGGCCAAATGGACAGGGGACTTTTTCAACGAGGGAATCTACGACATCCACATTGGACTCAAAGGCGTGCCTTTACTGGAATGGGAACCGCCTGCATCCACTCACAGGTAGCAGGTGCCCTGTTGTACTCCTGTCTTAAATCGCGGGCAGAAGAATCTTTCCTACTATTATATGAACACACAGGCAACAGGTGTCCTATTGTAGTACTGCCTCAGCCCACAGGTAGAATATATTTTAAAAAAACTCCTGTATGCTCGCGAAGATAATTCTCTTTCACTCCTGTATGTACACAGTGTAACAGATGCCCTATTGCACTCCTATCCATGCACGTACAAGGTGTACTGTTGGTATACACAGCACAAGTCTTCTTAAATACAAGAATTGAAGGCAAATTTAAATTCGGTCAATATTAGAAAATGTCGACGTTATAAGCACCACTTCAATAACTATTTGTACGTCAAAGTCAACAAAGCATGCATTAGATATTTCACTCAGCGATTTCACAGACACTGAAGATGAAGAAGAGGGGCTGGAGTATTTAGTGCATTTACTTTTCATCAGTGTTATGGACATTTTCCGACACCGATCAGAAGCTAATACCATCTTTCGGTTTCGTTTTTTCAGACTAATTGCCAAGGACATCATGTGCTCAAGTCTCAAGGTCATTTTCCCGCAGACAAGAGTTGGCTCCCTTATAAAGATTCTCAAGACCACCAGGCACCACGCCTTTTTCGTCGTCACCATGAGTGACGTACGCAGTGACGTCACAGAGGAACCCGACGAGGTGGGCACGAGCGAAAACTCTGCTGTTGTAGGAACCAGTATACTTTAGTTTAGAATCTAGACAAATGTATACGTTGGTTTTACCTCATACTCTTGATGTGTATTGTCATGAGATTGAATTTCCTTCACACCTACTGTCATCTTCCTGCTCTTTTCCCGCGACCTGTCAATTCGTTTCATTTCCTCCTCTGGTTTCATCTCACCTCCTGCACCAATTCGTTTCTAATTTCTCTTCAGTAATATTGACTGCTTTCAGTTTTATTATATAGACAGCACTCTTTTCGGTGCTGTTGCTTGTAAGAGTTAGTAAGACCCTATATCTATGGGCCAGAAGCTTCGACAGGTAAAGGTTATTTTAATGTATTTCATTTCCTCTATCGTTGCACGCTATTCTCCCAGTGCATCGTTTTCCTAATGCGTCTGTCAGTGTTCTCTATCCCACCTTTTTCTATTTCTCTCAACCCTTTTCTGCTTATTTCGAATGTCTTCTTTTTCCTCTAGCTCTGCTCTTTTCTTTTCGTCTTTTCATGCCTTTTATCATCTCTGTGCACTCTTTTTCCTCTCCTCATTCTTTCATCTTTCTCCTCTTCTCTTTTCCCCTTCATCTTCTCGTCCTTTTTCACTAATCTCATTTCGTTTCGTACCTTTTCTGTCATTTATTTCATAGTTTGTCCATTCCTCTCCTGCGTATTCTTGATGACAAAAACCGAATGACTGCTGCCTGGGGTGTTGAAAAACAACAAAGAACCAAGATACTGGTCCGGGCTTAGAAGGACAACACAACACAGGGCGTCAACGGTTCGTGTATTGCGCCCTTCATCAGGACAGGCACCACACACTAAAAGGATTGCAGACTCAACTTTGTGACCGGAATAGACGGGATAAAAGCTTATTTTATTTTACTCTTTTTTTCTCCAATGCTTTTCCATTTGTAGTCCTGCCATATCATTCCCTTCCTCTTCTCTACTTCCTCATCATGTTCATTCTTTTCCCCTGTCACCACTCTCTTCTTGAGTCCAATCCTTTTTTCCTCCTATGTCTCTTTTGTCCTTTCTTCTTAATACTGTTGAATTCGAATGATATTCCTCTGTCTTTTTTGTCCTTTTTTCTGATTACTGTTGAATTTGAATGACTGTCTCTTTTGTCCTTTCTTCTTAATACTGTTGAATTCGAATGATATTCCTCTGTCTTTTTTGTCCTTTTTTC
>JAWQFJ010002694.1:64050-91550 GCA_034096865.1 Theodoxus fluviatilis | reverse complement strand
TCTGTATGTGTGTGCCTGTGTGTGTGTGTGCCTCTGTGTGTGTGTGTGTGTGTGTGTGTGTGTGTATGTGTGTGTGTGTGTTTGTGTGTGTGTGTCTGTGTGTGTGTATGTGTGTGTGTGTGTCTGTTTGTCTGTCTGTCTGTCTGTCTGTCTGTCTGTCGGTATGTCTGTCGGTCTGTCTGTCGGTATGTCTGTCGGTATGTCTGTCGGTATGTCTGTCGGTATGTCTATTCGTCTGTGAATGTGTGTTTGTGTGTGTGTGCGCGCGCTCGTGCGTGCGTGTGTGTGTATGTGTATGTGTATGTTTGTGTGTGTGTCTGTCTGTCCGTCCGTCCGTCCATTCGTTCGTCCATCGGTCTGTCCGTACGTCCGTCCGTCCCTGTGTCTGTCTGTCTCTTTGTGTGTGTGTGTGTCTGTCTATGTGTCTGTCTGTGTGTTTTTCTGTGTGTCCATGTGTGTGTGTGTGTGTCTGTCTGTCTGTCTGTGTGTGTGTCTGTCTGTCTGTCTGTCTGTCTGTCTGTCTGTCTGTCTGTCTGTCTCTCTGCCTCTGACTCTCTGTCTCTATCTGTCTCTGTCTGTGTGTCTGTCTGTCTCTGTCTCTCTGTCTCTCTGTCCCTCTGTCTCTCTCTCTCTCTCTCTCTCTCTCTCTCTCTCTCTCTCTCTCTCTCTTTCTCTCCCTCTCTCTCTCTCTCATTTGCCGAATGTATACTTATTGTGCATTATCGTTAGAAAGATGCACTTGAGAACATCGAGAAACAGCATAGGTACCAATAGCAAAAAACTTGAATCTTTGTTGTTTGTTATGTGCATGGTTACATCTCCTTGATACACTTGAGTGATTTCTTTGATCTGGGCGAGAAGAACACAACACATGCTGAAGGTTTGTTCAGGCTTTTGATCTTTGTATGATGCAAAGATGGTATTGATGAGTTTTCTGTTTGTATTGCGCTTTCTTTTGTTGCAACAAAACACCATGCCAAGCCGATGCCATTGTCAAAAAATGAGGAACAGTTCGGTATTTGCTCTGTTTACTTGAGACCAATTTGCGCATCGGGCTTTTTGTGAGAGATTGCGCCGTTTCCTACTCGTTTTCCACAACGGCTTTGTAGAACCGGAAGTGACCTGTCAGAATCCGCCGGCGTTCACCAAGTTGGACCAGCCTTAATGCGAGGAAGATATGCGTACAATCTTTCTATTTTTTGGTCAAATGCGTGACAACCGCGAATATGCCATGTATTCGTTTATGTATTAAGATATTCACAGTTTGTGTAACCAGCCAAGCTTTATGAATATGTTATGTGTGAAGAGTCATTTATAGCATCCGCAACTTGGAAACAGAACCAGAGATAAGTAGAGATAGAAGAACTGTGTCATCTCGGAGCAAACGCGCTGCTGGGAGCAAGGAGATCTCTCGCAGTCCATGAAAAGACAAGCTTTTTTATTGGGGGAAACTTGCATCATCATAAGCAGCAGCAGCAGCAACAACTGCAGAAGTGCTTTCATCATCCTTGGCTCTATCATCGTCGTCATCATTGTATTTATCGTCGTCGTCATCATCATCGTTAACATGTTGTTAGTCGTGTTTATGTTACGAAAAAAAGCTCTGAGAAATATTTCAGAGTGAAAACCAGTCAAGTGGGAGGGAAAAGAAGTAGCGGAAACTCCAGGTAGAAAAAGGGTGTAAAGCGTAGCGTGGTTGGGAAGGAGCGGCAGAAGAACAAATGTTGTAACAAACAAGGTGAATTAGAACAACTAGATTAGAAACAGAGCAAGGAACAGAAACAGGGCTATAAACCGAAATACATTTTTTAAAGATCGAATATAGTCAATCAATATATCAGAATTTGTAGGGTACGTAACTTCATTAATCACGAAAATCGTAGAGGTATTTAGAGTCAGAGGTTTATTATCGACTTCCCTGATAATTCAACTTTTACAAATCCCATAGGCTAGACGTGGAGGGTCCATTCTTACCCCCAAGCTGCAGGGGGACAGAAAGAGTTGGAAGAAGCCAGGGCATTTGCTTGACCCAGCGGCAGGAGCTGGAGCCACTTGGAACGGAGGGCCAAGCCAGGAGGGAAGAGCGAGAGCAGGAGGGAACCTGGAGGCAGTGGAAGGAAAAGCAGAACGCAGAGAGGCGGGAGAAGAAGTTAGATGAAAGGGTGGGTGGATTTTCCCGTTCGCCAGTCTTTGTAGCCTGTGTGGAGGCAAGCAAGCACAAGAGCAGGCAAGGAGGAAACCAAAGGAAACAAGATGGATGACCAGAGAGCGCTCTGAGAGCGCAAACCTCCGCCAAGAAAGCCAACATTCCTCCTCCAAGGCCGCTATAGTGCAGTGACCGTGGCAGACAACAATCACAAGCCCGCTCGAGGCCTTCGCACACGAGACAATTCCACACGCCACATACGGACTGACAAAAATATCTCCCAATGGCAGAGCGCTACTGACGCTTTTGCTTCACTATTGCCAGCCGTATCCTCCAAAATTGAATGGATTGCTCCTTATATTAAACCTTGATCTTGAACCAAATTTCATTAGAACTCGTTTGGAACTTTTAAAGTTATTTTGCGGAATAACGAACGAACTAACGAACAAATCGAGATGAAAACATAACCATCTTGAAGGAGGTAAAACTCTGGACGCAGGAATACGTCTGAATATAACTAGTCAATATCTCCACACAACCGAGTCTGCAAATTCATGGAAAGCAAGGGTAATGTGTGTTCCGCAAATGTGCAATTAAACAAATAAAAAGCATGCATGAGTAAAGACTACAAAGCTGTCAGTTATGAGAAGTGGTTTATTACTCAAACAAGTGGGGGCTGTTCACGCAGTCAGGGATCTCTGGGGATTCCTATTTCCTTCGCACGGACGTGGCAGGACGCGATCTGATTGGTTAAGGGGCAGCGGGAGTCGACGGGTCGGCCAAAGGGATTCTTTGCCATCCGCGGCTGTGCACGACACGATCTGAAGCAAAGGAGACGGACAGCAGTGAATGAAGTGTCACCCTAAACCTACACAGACGCTGTAGTTTTGAGAAGCGTCCCCGATCTCTATCTACATTCTGCATATGCAACTGAGTTGTGTGTGGATATTACTTCTCGTGAGCTCCAGTCCGTGCTGTCTGTCGTCTTTGAAGGTTTTCGTGTCACTGGAGTTTGCTTCCTTGTTCATGCATTCCTTCATGTTTGCATTCGTTTGTTCTTGAATTCATTCGTGTATTTATTTATTTGTCATTCGTTCGTCCAAAAATCATTTTTATCATATTGCTTTTCATGTGATCATTTTTCATGCTCTCATCCGATCGTTTATATATTCTTCCATTCGTTTATTTACACAGTCACATAATTGTTCATTCATACAAGCATTCATCAATGCATTCATTCATTCACACATGCATCTATAAATGTGCACGGATTCAGTAGTGAATCAATTCATCCATTCATTCACATTGTCATGCTTGCATTCAGTCGTCCAGTATGTACGCTTTCATATTTTCACTCATGGACTCACTCACGCAGACACATCACTCACTAACTCTCTCATTCACACACTAACTCATCCACTCACGCCCTCACTCACTCACCCACCCAATATTCCACTCACTCACCCACCCGCCCATTGATTCACTCGCTCATTCACACACTAACGCATACACTTACGTCCTCGGTCACTCACACACCCACACACCCAATCTTCCACTCACCCACTAAGTCACCCACCCACCAAATCATCCACTCACCCACCCACCCAATAATCCACTCACTCACCCACCATCCCACTGATCCACCCGCTCACTCACTCATTCATAAACTCACACATCCGCTTACTGATCCACTCACTCACTCACTCATACACTCACACATCCACTTACTGATCCACCCACTCACTCATTCACACACTTACTCTACACTTGCGCCCTCTCTCACTCACCCACCCACCCGATCTTTCACATACTCACCCACTCAGTCACTGACCCACCCACTCATCCTCTCACTCACCCACTCGCTCACTGATCCACCCACTTACTCAATCATACACTCACACATGCACTTACTGATCCACCCACTCACTCATTCATGCACTCACCCACCCACCTTTAGATGGCAGTCTTGAGGGAGTCGGAGGAGAGGCGGGACTTCTGCATGTCCCACATTCTGACAATCTCAGCAATGGCGCGCAGCGCAGACTCGGTGTCCAACGTGGAGGCCTGTAGCTCGTCAAGACGCATGCGCAGGAAAGCTCCCACCAGGTCATCCTTTCCGCCTGCAGAGGCAGAGGAGTGTATCGTCACTACGAGTCGACGTCAGTGATGTTACTTGCGCAGGTGATGGTGGTGGTGGCGGTAACGACGATGATGATGAAGGTGTTGATGATGATGACGACGACGACGACGGCTACGACGACGATGAGAACGGCCACGATGATGCTAGTGATGGTGATGCTGGTGATGGTGATGCTGGTGATGGGGATGCTGGTGATGGTGATGATGGTAATGGTGATGATGGTGATGGTGATGGTGATGTCGTTAAAAGCTAGCTGACACAAATACATTTTAAAAAATCATGCCATTGACGCTTTCTTCCCCCCCATGTTGCTGATTTTGGACAAGCTAACTAGATATAAATAGAACAAGGAGAGAGAGAGAGAGAGAGAGAGAGAGAGAGAGGGGGGGGGGGAAGGGAGACAGACACACAGACACAGAGAGAGAGAGAGACAGAGAGAGAGACAGAGAGAGAGAGAGACACATAGAGAGACAGAGAGAGACTGATAGAGAAGGAGAGAAGCACATGAGCAGAATTACAAAGAGCAGTGTCAGAATATTGTTTGCGTTCGTCACTTTGTGTAAAGGCAAGAGTGCTTTGAGTGCTTTGTCCGCCTTAGGACGGTTTTTTTGTTGACTGGCAACTGTGATTAAATGCTTTGATCGTGTGCCGCTTCCACTCCCTGTCTGACGCACCACGATCGACTTTTTCTCCTCCTTTCAATAGCTCTCATTCAGAAAATCTCATATTTTCATCATGGTTGGGATGAAATTGATTTGTTTCTACTTGTTGTCGGCCTAAACGTAGTTGTGAAGCTGCTATACTTGAAATAGTGCAAGCAATCACACTTTACAAAGAATCTTAGAACCGGATTTAGCGGGTGCAGGAACGTTTCAGTTACTGTGCAGAGACGTACTGCAAGATTGGTTATGATACAATTGAATCAGGTCTTCTAATCGTCCTGTGTACAGGAGGGGGAGTGTGGGGGGATAAAGTGAAGGTTGATGAATTATTATTGAGAAAAAACCCACAGCAAACACATGGCGATTATTTTGGAGAGAGAGAGAGAAAGAGAGAGAGAAAGAGACAGACAGACAGACAGACAGACAGACACGCAGACAGACAGATAGACAGACACACAGACAGACACACAGACAGACACACAGACACACAGACAGACACACAGGCAGACACACACTCACTCACTCATACACACACACACACATACACACATACACACACGTATATGTATGTATATATATATATATATATATATATATATATATGAGAGAGAGAGAGGGAGAGAGAGAGAGAGAGAGAGAGAGAGAGAGAGAGAGTTTACTGTTTATCTACATTCCTTTTCGAGTGAGAGAGATCTGTGTTTTTTAATTTTGCTCAAAATGGCGTCAACTCAGTAACAGTAAAGAAATCATTTCTTCGCCAGAAATCAGTGGTATGAATACCCACGTACTCTCATCATAGCAATACCATTTTTGAATGACACATTTTCCTCTTGATGATCTGTCTACATTAACATCCACATACTTCAAGTGTAATTGATTATAATGCAGAAAGTTAATTTGACATTGAACTTTTGTTTCCAAGTTATCTTTGAAAGTGGATGGTGTTCCGAATCATGAACTTGAACATTTTAGCTAGCATTTGTGTAGAATGAAACTAGATTATTTGGATGTAAGTGTTGCGATATGTAAATATTCTTGGCAAGTACGATAGAGTATTGTGACACTTCCAACATCACTTTAACAATTTCGTATACAGTATATCTCGACTTCCGTTAAATGTTTCTTTTTATATCTGATTAGATTACTGCAAATCCCTGAAAGAGGATTCTATAGAAAGTCCAGTTGCATCTCATAATCATTGAAGATATCATCATCATCGTCGTCGTCGTCGTCATCATCATCGTCGTCATCGTCATTATCGTCATCGTCGTCATCATCATCATCATCATCATCATCATCATCATCATCATCATCATCGTCGTCGTCGTCGTCGTCGTCATCGTTGTCATCATCGTCACCACCACCACCGCCAATACCACCACCACCTCCACCTCAACCACCACCACCACCATCACCACCACCTCCACCACCACCACCACCACCACCACCACCACCACCACCACTTCCACCGTCATCGTCGTCGTCGTCGTCGTCATCATCGTCATCGTCATCGTCGTCGTCGTTGTTGTATAAAGCATAATCTGCATGTGTTCCTGGATTTTTCTCGGCAGCTTTCATCCATGGTCTTGATAAGAGCCGCGTGCTAAACCTGGCATGCAATTTGGTGGAAAGGGAGGATCCCTTTTTGGTGCCCATGCTTAGACTGAGAACCTTCGCATTCACTCGTCCATGTTCTGTTTCTAAGGCCATTCCTTTTATTGACAGAGGAATTTGCTGGAAGCCTCAACGATCACGCATCATCGGCTTTCCGAACCCCTGTGCACCTGGGGACTGTCTGCACTTCAGACGCAAAAATTTCGCTGCGCGGAAATAATTGTTACGCCTCTCTGCCGCTTGTTAGTGGGTTGGCACATTATCCCGACTCACGCCCCAGGTGCAGACTCTGCAGGGAGATGCGAAACGCGGCGACCCATATGCAAGACTAAGTGGAGCGAGTCTCGTCATTGCCCCTTTCTTATTTTGTCAGTTTTTGTTTCATATTGTGAACTCAAGCGATGCAAAAACTTTAAAAAGGTTGGGTTCAAGCCGAAATGAATAGATCGAAAGCTGTAAAAATTCCTCCTGATGAAAGAATTATTTCTCCTTGTAGAACTAATGCGCCAATGAATGACCGGTCAGCTGAAACATTGGACGTCTCATCCGAAGAACTGACAGCAATCCGGCACGAACTTTCTCCTAGTGCAGCCCGTGCCTCGTTGTCAAGGAGACGTGTTGTGTGCTGGATCGCAATGCATAGACGCCAGGTCTCGCGAGACATGGGCCGGTGTCAACATTTGAATGTTTACAAATCTGCTTTGACACGTGTTGACACCGGCATATTCCTCGGAAGATCTTGTCTGTCCTCATGTCTATGCAAAGCACTCATAATAACTGAGCATAAATTCCACACTCCCAGCACTGGTTAGCACGGTATTCCAGGCCCTAGCCCCAAGGACTTTCATTACTAAGATCCGCTCGCGCCTTTTTAGAGACTTTAGCAAGAGAGATCTTGGGCAGTTTTGGGCCACTAGCACTCCATGGCGCCATTTCTGATAACATCGCAATTATTCCTATGTGACGCAGTGTGTTGTCCGTGATCAGTTCGTGATTATTTTTGCACTTAACAATCGTTCAATCATTCTGTGCATACTTGAATGTTTCCGCATTGTCTGAATGCATGCGTGAGTACATGCATGCGCTTAATTTATAGATAGTCGCTGATGCGTGTTTGACGTAAAAGGTTCAAAGAGAATGAATAACTTCGTTTGATTTTATCTATCAGCATGCCCTAGACGATTTAGGTGCACAAAAATGCATGCTTTCAAATATCGTCCGTCTGGTATCTAGCAAAGCTGTCTGCCTTCCTTTGCCTCTCTGCATGTGTGTCCGTCCGTCGGGCGGACTGACTATCGGTCTGTCTATTTTTGTGTCTTTGTGTCTGTTTTGTTTATGCCTTTGTGTCTGTCTTTGTGCCTGTCTGTCTTTGTGCCTGCCTGTTATGTGCGTGCCTGCCTGCCAGCCTGCCTGCCAGCTTGCCTGCCAGCCTGCCTGCCTGCCTGCCTGTCTGTCTGTTTGTCCACTCATTTCCCTCCGTTTTTGTCAACTGTTTGATTGTGTCTGTAAGCGTGCGTGCTTGTTTACCCGTTTGTGGTGCGTGGGTTAGTGCATGTGCCTGCTTATGTGTGTGCGTGAACATTTATGGCGTTTGAGTGTGTGTGTTTGTGTGTGTGTGTGTGTGTGTGTGTGTGTGTGTGTGTGTGTATTTGTGCGTGTGTGTGTTCGTGTGTTGCGCACTCTTGCCTTGTGTGCTTTAATTGTATATCATTCTGCCGGTCCCCCCAATTCTCCCTTTCTCTCGTTTACACACACACACACACACACACACACACACACACACACGCGCGCACGCACGAGCGCGCACGCACACATTTAGAAGTAGCACTAGCAGCACCGCATTATATGAAAGCCGTTGCAACGCCGTTGCCCTTGGGAGTCTGCCGCTGCCAAGACACGCTGCACGGCCTGGAGTGTACCTGGTAAACTCCGCCTCCAAGTGTGCACGCACAGAGCGCCCGATAATGCAATCTGTGGCCAGACAGACCTATAATCAACGCACCGGGCTGCACTGCTAGGTTTGACCGCTGGCTCCCACACACGGTCACACAGGACCAGGCAACCTCTGAAAAATGCTGACTTTGAAGACTCCCCTGCAAACGTCCATAAGCAATAGAGAGACAATCTGTCTGAGAAGATTATGCTACACGGCCATGACAACAAAATGCGAGCTCCCGAATGAATTAGCGAGAGAAATGTCAAACTGTTGCCTTTGCAAGTTCAGCCTCAATGACTGAACAGTGACCAGGCACTGACAAATCGCACTGAGCTTTTCTCCGTTGCAGCAGAGAGACGTCAGTATAGGTCAGTCCGGTGCAAAATGAGTTCTAGTTATTTTCAATCTCTAGAATGCAATCCATATCTTGAGCATTTTATCAAATATGACATAAAACTTGCATAAACTCGCTAGAAAACTTCTTGTCGGGGCCTTAATTTGAGACATGTATGTTCCCTTCCGGAAGTGTATCGGCGTTCTTACGAAATTTTACGTTTTGTGGTGATAGATACTTAAACGTGTATATTTCACGTATTTCTCAAGACGCTAGCTTAAATTTGGTATCAGCAGAAAGCGTCTTTTGGGGGCTTTTTCTTTTATGTCAGAATCTCAAATCGTTATCAAATCATTTATGGTTCCCTTTGTGTTGCTCGGTCACAAATTAAAAAGGTGCTGAATGAACTCTATCGTGGATTTTTCCGAAGTTGAAATGTATTTTCTCGAGTTGTTTTCAGCTATTCTTGACTGATGAAATGTTTGATTTTGCTCATTACAAATCTCTTTCTCTCACTTTATTAGAGGATTGGAATTTCCTGGCTTTCAGAAAGAATTGGGAAATACCTCTTGCCTCTATGGGAATGTGTGTATATTTTATTTATATTGTAAACTCAGATTGCCGTTTCTTTTGTTTATAGTTGTTGATAAGTTTAGAGTTTGCTTGTTTTTTACTCGACAGACACATAAGGTTTTCTACATCAGGAAGGATAGAGATTGCCTTTGGGACACCTGAGACTTTCTGGTGCCGGGAAAAATCTAACAGGGGCGTAGAGTTCTGACATTATGAGGAAAAAACCTCGTGAATTTGCCCAAATTAGTTAATGTTTGATCGGATGCCCTCTTTGGAGATTCATACAAAGACGGGGAAAAGAGAAGCGACAAAGAGTGGGAAAATAATGTACAGCAGACAATGAATAATTTCTCAACACACATACTACTTGCTCATATGCCCAAATAATTAATGGAAGAAACATTTGAGAAAAAGAAATACGAGAAAACTACGCTATTAAATGGTTCATATACCATGATGGGTATTGCGTCGCTGTAAACAACGATGGAAGACAGAAAAAGGAAATGATTCATTTATCACTGAAAACAGAATAACGAGAAGAAATCCATCAATCTTATCATCTGCAAAATCTGAAATATCAGCTTAAAGTTTCATTGCTTGGATGTTTGAGTTGTTATAATCATATTACTCGCAAGAATCTGAGTGCACCCACTCGCCTGTGTGTGCGTTCATTCGTGAACGCTCTCAGACTCTTCCTAAAATGAACAATGATGTTTTCCTGTCGAGGTGCACCATTTTTCAGATGTGCTTGCTAGAATGGAACTGTGGCACTTGCGCGTTCATTCGTTCATCACACGAGAGCTGAAGTGCGAAAATTCTAATACTGGAATAGAGCGGAAGGAGGATGGCAATGTGGAGGGACGCTGTCTGCCGAAAGACAGCCGACCAAGAGACAGCAGAAGTCCCTCGACGAATCACGAACGTCCTCACGCGTTCGAAAAAAATCAACTGTGGGAATGAAAGCGATCGCGTGTAAATCGATGATAGATTTCTCGCCTCTATTGACTGACAGGTATTGGCTCACTGAGCTCGTGGGTGTTTATGAAATCAGATCCTTGTTCTAATGTACAGAATCAATACCGAGACGATGATATCTCTTCAGAATTGTGCCCTCAGTGAAACGGAGAGGGGAACAAGTGTGGTCAGCAGAGCATTTACGGACCACGCGTTCGTATGTTTGCCCAATTAGTGTTTTTCCAAATTGATTTTGTGTCACGCATTGCTCTTCGTGAATTTCCTCAAGAACTGTTTCTTGTTGCGTGCACCTTCCGTGGTTCCCTGTTGGGTTTGAATTAAACAGTGAAAAGACGCCCGCCGTGGCACAAAGACGCAGAATGTCGATATCCCATTCGAATACAGTGAAAAAGACCTGTCCAACAATCTCTTTATATTCTCGTCTGCGATCCGCTGTCGTCATGGACTACGTCGGTTTGCGTCAATCTCTCAATCTATTCACTTCTATTTGTGGTGCTCGCTCACAGCATCGGAGTGTCTTGTCTTTTGAAAGATCGAAAACACTCATTGTGAAAAACCGCTGCCCATTTCCAATTTCTTCTGTTCTGTTGCAATTTATTTCGAAATTGCCGCCATCTTGTAAAGTCTTTGATGTCTTCGTTTACACCCAGTGTTTTGCAAAAAGCTTTCCATTGAACTTCACCATGTCGGCTTGAATAGGCGGTTCTGAAATATACAAAGCACGTAAAATAGTTGTATTCTTGAACGTGAAGACCACTACCCACGCGCTGTTTGATCGTGCAGTTGAGATCTCAACCAGCCTGAAGACGAGGGACCAACACAATTCGACTGTGTTTGCAATATGGGCTTTTGAATGCCCCTACAAACAATGCCGTCTCAGGATAAATCTTGGATTGGAAGAATAGGATGCTTCCAGAATGTGCATTGAGATCCGCAATGGAAAAGTAGAACTGTCATGCCATGTTTGTGTGAAGGCGGGGATTAGGAAAAGCTGCGGCGTATCTGGGTGTTTCCTTCGACTGAATTTCAGTGGTTTGGTGTATTTTCGAAAATTGTCTAAAATTTCTGAGCGTAAAAATCTGGGCAGATGGAATTCATTGACAACAGGAATTCGGTGCAATGAGTCCTGGCATATTTTTACTGTTCACGCGCTACCCTCTCACATTTAAGGTAACGTTGATCACGATGACGTTTATTGAATTACCTTATTTTAAAAAATCAGTTTGGAAATTTCGAATTCCAATAGCAACAGTTTCGTTCCCAGTGTGCCGTTATGCAAAATTGTGTGCGCCTCTTTGACGGCAAAGTTTAGAGACTTTGCGACATTGGTTTGCACTTCGCATACCGTCTGGCTCAACACACGTCCAAGCAACTAATATACAGCCCTTCAGGGAATTGACTTAGATGGCATTTACCTGGACAATGAAACGTCCTGAGTAGTTTCAGAGACCTGTCATCAGGAATGAAAGAGTGCCCTTGAGGCACGAGGGATTAGTAAGGTGAAGAGTAACGTGCCTGTGGAGGACAAAGGTCAAATCCCGTTCAGTCACGTCAGCCTCGTATCCCCTCTAGAGGTCAGGCTTTATTCCAGATCAAAGCGAATGTTCATGTGTGAAATCATCGAATCCATCCCGTCAACAGGGCAGTCTGAGAGAACCCTCAACCCTTTGAGTTAGTCTTTATGCCTTGAGTACCCTCTTTATGCCTTGATTAGTCTTTATGCCTTGAGTACCCTCTTTATGCCTTGATTAGTCTTTATGCCTTGAGTACCCTCTTTATGCCTTGATTAGTCTTTATGCCTTGAGTACCCTCTTTATGCCTTGATTAGTCTTTATGCCTTGAGTACCCTCTTTATGCCTTGAGTAGTATTTATGCCTTGAATAGTCTTTATGCCTTGATTAGTCTTTGTGCCTTGAGTACCCTCTTTATGCCTTGATTAGTATTTATGCCTTGAGTACCCTCTTTATGCCTTGAGTAGTATTTATGCCTTGAATAGTATTGATGCCTTGAGTAGTCTTTATGCCTTGAATAGTCTTTATGCCTTGGGTGCTGGAGATAGCAAATGAGAAATCAGTCTGGCTTTGCATCAAACATGCCGAGTTGTCTATATCTGAGGATTGACAGGATAACAGTAATTTTCTAAGGCAATGGGTTTACGCTAATGATTACGTCAAAGAAAAAATACCAGTCAAGGCACCTGCATTTGAAATTCCTTTGCTGACGAATAAACATTCGAGAAAGCTCTCCATCAACGAAACATTTCCGCAGATTGATTGCTCAAACTAATCAGCAATTGTTATAAACAGATATTTTGAAGGGAAAATGAAGGGCAGTGCAGTATACTCTCGTTGTGTCGAAGTATGTTTATGCGAATGTAGTACATCTTTCAATCCAGCCGCTTGCTCCCAAGTCCACCGCCTGTCACTTCCATGTTCAAAACTTTCTTTGTCTCGAACTGTCCAACTGTCGAAACATCGGCTGTGTCGAAGTTATTGTTCTCCGTGAACAATTACACTAGCATTTCTCCTCTTTTCTCGAAGGTGATAACAGGAATCGAATTATTTGACGACTTACTGTTAATTCGATTTGCCTCGAACCTCCAAAGACATCAGTCGAATCGATAAAATTGCAATTATTGTTTGATATAATGCTCGCGCGTGAATTACTTTGAGTACTGTCTCCTGGACTACTTGTTGTTCATCGAAGCAATCACGTGTTGGAGCAAACATCAAAGACGTTTACCGACTCACAGCTTATCAACGCAGTGCGATAAAGGTGCTGCACATGTCGCACGTGTCGTACATCGGGCGTGTGGAAGTAATGGGGGAGGTCTCCGCACCTTCGATACAGCGAGAGTTTAGTCTATTCTTTGTGGAGAGACAGATAAGCAACACATGTGAAGAGAGGCAGTTAACGTGAGCGTCTGAAAAATCTTTGCATACCCTCAATTACAATGGATGCTATCTTGACCGTTTTGTGCTTTATACTTTTTCCCCTCCAAATTCTTGAGCTGCTGATGGATTTTCGTTTTCGCCTTGGACACATTCGGATCTCAAAATGTTGTAGAAGACTAATTTGTACTGTACAGTTCAGCATTTAAATTGCACCATTTTGTCATAAAAGAAATGCACTCTGGCCCAACCTTGTCTGTCCTTTCCACTTTCGAGTTTCCTTCAGTCCATAATACCTCCCTTTCTGATCTGCGTGTAGTTTTTACCTCCGCCAAGGGGGTTATGTTTTACCCTTGGTTCATTAGTTAGTAACTTAGTTACGTAGTTTACTTAGTTTAATTAGTTAGTTAGTTAGTTAGTTTGGTTAGTTAGTTTGGTTAGTTAGTTTGGTTAGTTAGTTTGGTTAGTTTGGTTAGTTAGTTTGGTTAGTTTGGTTAGTTTGGTTAGTTTATGTTAGTTTAGGTTAGTTTGGTTAGTTTGGTTAGTTTAGGTTAGTTTGGTTAGTTTGGTTAGTTTGGTTAGTTTGGTTAGTTTGGTTAGTTTGGTTAGTTTAGGTTAGTTAGGTTAGCTAGGTTAGTTAGTTAGTTAGTTAGTTAGTTAGTTAGTTAGTTAGTTAGTTAGTTAGTTAGTTAGTTAAGGTTAGTTAGGTTAGCTAGGTTTGTTAGTTAATTAGTTAGTTAGTTATTCAATCAGTTAATTAGCAATATAACTCAAAAAGTTCACAACGGACTCAAATGAAACTTGTGCGTGTGGCGAGGCAGGGTTTCACCCGAGGAACAATCCATTACACTTCGGGGGTTTTATGTTGTCTTGTTTGGGAATTACAGCCATAAAGAGAATGTTATATGTTATGTAGTTTGGGAATAGAAAGCAGAAATAGTTGGGTTTTTCTTTGCGCAGCACAAAGTTGACCACGTCAATTTATTGATGACGCGGGCGTCTGCGTTTCGCACTCTGATATTGTTTTCAGCCAAGCTAGAATGAACTAAACTTCCTAGAGTCAGGCCTGGCTAGCAGAACACGCTGCCTAAAATCAATTGTACAGACCATGAAATATAACGTTTGGTTTCCTTGGTGGAGGTTTGCGCTCTCAGAGTGCTCTCCATTTATCAGACTATTTCCTCCGTGTCTCCGTCATATAATCGTATAAGCTCTCCATCACAAATTCACTTGCTCAAGATCGGTGAGGACTCTCTGTACATCTGTCACAATGCGGCGCGATCCATTTTGTTCGTGACACAACCCCGTCCACTGTAATCCTCGAGGAAACCCTGTAACCTGCCGTAGGAGGTGGGCTGTAGGCGACGCACAAAACGGAACCAAAGCAAAAGGCGATAAATGAAGGGTCCCTTTAGAATTCAAGACGGGCACAGGCGTGGAGCATTCTGCCTTGTACAGCTGGCGTATGTTTGTTTAATGCCTGATGAAGACTTTTGGGGCGAAAATTTGCGCCTGTATTCGTCTTGCATTCTAGAGGCGGTGCTTAATAAACTGGCGGACACAACTGCGTGTAAACACCGCACACGCAGTGTTGACACACAACATTCGGTCATGTGACATCTATTTCAGGTTTTGCGAGCGGCATTTTATGTCTGTCTGGTAACATTTTCACATTCGAATCTTGTGTCTGAAAACCTATATTCTGGTTATCGGTCCTGGTGGACTTTTGTTCGAAGAACTCGAGAACATTTACCGTCCGAACCATTCAGCTACATGAAAAAAGCCAAGTACTATCATATACTTCAGTAGCCCGAACTTTGCCAATCAGATTGATTCAGATTTCGATTTGAATGACAATTTTAATAAACTGTAGATGTATTTTACATACAGCTTTGAGAAATCTTTACTGCTATTTGGTTAGAGTTGCTTTGTATGCGTGTAAGTAATTCTGTAAAGGAGCGTGTTGCATGCAAACCGAAGGTTCGTGTGTGGGTGACCGAGTACAGCGCAGGTCAGGGTCTCGTGTGTCTTACTATTAAGCACAAAAGCTACCGTGCACTTGTGCGAAGCGACGCCAATGTTTGAGATGTGTCCACTAAATAAGCAGCGGCTTAAAGCGAGCCTTTGTCTACCGCCTTTTGTTTTGGTTCTGTAAATGACCTGGTTTGCGCATGGAGTCCTCTGACCCTTTGTCTTATGAGTACGGAACGGATTACAGAAAATTCTATATGATCAAATCAAGGAGGAGGAAACCACGACAGCCAGCAGTTTTCAGGGCGTTCTGTCGAATGCGTGGGATTGCAAATAATAATTCTCTTGAATCTTTCGACAACAATGCTAAGAAGCTTGAAGAAAAAAGGGAGAGAAAAAGCCAGCGTGAAATTCTGGCGAACATTTACGATGTTCGCGTAACGACGGCTATCTCCGAAAAAAGACAGCAGTTTTCGACGGAGCAGCAGACCCTTTGTCGTTACTTTTAAGTGGAGGAAGCGGAGCAGATGTCGGAGGGCGACCTGATGTAATTATTTCAAGAAAATGTCGTTACTAAAAATGGCTTCTATCCCCGGAGGGGAGAGCCCACTAAAAGACAGAACCACATCGAGTCGCGCAAAAAAGCGGCCACTCCTCAATTCATTCCTGAGATGCCCACACTTCCGCTTTGGCATAGGTGAGCCAATTAATGATGGCCGACCGTTCGTGTCTGACTGTCTCTATGGACGCAGTAACAGAGGGATGGGGAGAAGGCGGGCAAAGGGGATTTGAAGGGCATTAGAGTCCAGGGACCCGACGAAATTAAGTGAAGACCCGACGGCTAAGTCGCTTGGTCACGCTCGCCTCGCCCTGGAACCTCGTGATGGGACATCACGTCCGCTTGGAGCGTCGTCATGGCAGCAGGGGAGATAAGTTTGCTGGCGTTGTCACCCCGTAATTCACTCTTGCTAACTTGTCGCGTCCAGGGACGAGGAAGAGAAGGAGAGACTGAAGAGGATTAACGGGAAGAGGGGCTTCGATACGACGAAGCAAGAAAAGGGTGGGAGCGGGGGCTGCAACAAAACAGACACTACGAGAGTGAGAGCTGGAGAGGGGAATGGTGGAGGAGAGAGAGAGAGAGAGAAGAGAGAGAGAGAGAGAGAGAGAGAGAGAGAGAGAGAGAGGGGGGGGGGAGGGAGGGGGGGGAGGGGTGCACGTGTAAATTTTTGCAATCTAGTCTACGTATAGTAGTAATCTGTCTGTAACGCATGAAAGCTGAAAAGAAACTTATAAAACTCTAAATGAAAGCAACACCCACTCCACACGTGAGAAAGACCAAATTCAACAACGAATTTTCGGCATGAATATTATTTCATTCAATGTTAGGACCCATTACAGGCGACATAGTATCAACCCATTCTCCCCATTACATGACACGAAATGGATGAATACAACGTGGCAATCTCTTTATTCATGATTCTCTGAACAAAATCAAGATGGACATTTTTTTCTTGCCGCAGATTCTGACGCGGATGCAGACTTGGTGGGGAGGAACAAAAGATCGCTGTCATATGGAGAAAATTGGCAAAATTTGTTTCAGAAATTATCGGCAATTGTAATTTTCCTCTTTATGCAGGGAAAAAGCATTCACGGAAGAAGGCAAGTCAGTAGGTAAAAAAGTCTCACTCCCTTGGGAAAGCTATTACACGTGCGAATAGAGTTAGCGAGTCTGTGGGTCAGACAGTTTTTTGAACAGCTCTACTCCTGTCTTCCTGTCGTGAATTACTATTGGAAATGAATGCCGCGCCTGCGATGTATCATCTTTCCAGGGGAACCCTTTTCTGCTTTTCCTTAGATTCTCGCAAACAAGTAATTCGCGAAGTTAACGACTGGGTGTCAGCTTTCTACACCACGTTTCCACTTTTGGAAATTATCGACCAAGAGAGATCTGAGACGGGTTTTGCAGGACTAGGGTGGGCTAGCAAAGTTAGTCAAAGGCAATCCAACTGAGGCACGTTTCCTTTCGAAAGGTATTTTAATCAATGTTTAGAGATGAGCGCTAACGGGGAGCGCCAGGATAGCCCCAAGCTTTCCTCCCACTTGAACCTGTCCTTGCAGGCGTTCGCCAAGATCACCCATTTATGAACATTTCGACATCTCTTTGGATAGGAAACGCGCCTCAGTTGGACTGCCTTTGACTAACTATGCTAGGCTATCCTAGTCTTGGGAACCCCATCGCTGATTTAAGACGTGTGAAATGAGTCGCTTATCATTCCAATGTCAAAGGCAACGTAAAAGTTCATGTCGCATACTCATCGTGTCGAGATTTGTATACACTTACGTACGGAAAGCAGTCGCTCACTGGTTTCACTGATAATGAACGCAAATGCACACAGACAGAGCTAGTTATTTGCAAATGCAGAAGGTGCGAATGAAGGTGAGACTCCTATCACCTCTGTCGGTAACGAGCTCGAAATGAAAAGATGAAAACCTAAGTACAACGTTATCAAAATCAGGCTAGTAAACAGCAGGAGGAGGAGGAGGAGGAGGAGGAGGAGGATTAGGGGGAGGAGGAGGAATAGGAGGAGGAATAGGAGGAGGAGGAGGAGGAGGAGGGAGAGGAGAGAAAGAGGAACGAAGGAAGATGAAGAAGAGGAGGAGTAGAAAGGAAGGAAGGAACGAAGGGGAGGGAGGAGGAGGAGGAGGAGGAGGAGGAGGAGGAGGAGGAGGAGGAGGAGGAGGAGGAGAAGGAGGAAAGGAAGAGGACTAGGGGGAAGGTAGGAAGGAGTTGGACAAAAGGAAGAAAGGAGAAGAGAAGGAAGGAGGGAGGAGGAGGGAATGAAGAAAGGAGGAGGGAAGAATGGAAGGAGAAAGGAAGGAACGAAGGAGGAGGCAAGGGAACGAAGGAAGAGGAGGGAAGGGAAAGAAGGAAGAGGGAAGGAAGGAGGAGAAGGGAAGGAAGGAAGGAAGGAAGGAAGGAGGAGGGAGGGAGAAAGAAGAGAGAGGAAAGAAGGAAGAGAAAGGAGGGAAGGAGGAAAGGAGGAACAAAGAAATAGGATGAAGGAAGGAGGAGAAGGAGGAACAGAGCAGCAATAACGACTCCAACAAAGCATGAGTATGAGGACGATGAAGGCGGGCGGACGAGCATACGGACACTAGAGGACTGGTGAGAAAAAGTCTGCAGTGAAAGATGCGGAAAGTGCCACAGCGGAGAGCGTGTATCAGTCCATAGGTTGGCAACAAAGCGATCGGGAATCAACTGCAGAAAAAGACCACAGGACCAAATGGCATTGCTGCAGGAATTACAGTTAATCGAGCTGACGTTCTTCACATTCAATTACAACTAATGATGCCAGTTTTTACCACGTTTTCGTGCGGGAGAGAGCACCCACCATCTGCAAGTGTATGCGCTAGTCTATCGCCCTTCTTTCGAAGTAATTCTCTCTTCCAATTGTCTCGCGCCAGAAATGCAGTTGAAAGCCGTCCCTGGGAACATACTTTGAGTATTCAAGCAGCACGCCAATAATTCAACTTTTGGACACGGCCTGAGGAAATTCTAAATATGAAGCATTGCTCTGCTAGTAGTGCCTCTATGTTTTCTCAGCACTGCGTACATTGTTTTGTCCTTTGCTATCACCGTTGAATCGGATTGGAGGAAGTCTTGAACTCAACGAGTCCACAAAATGGCAAGGTCGGCGAAAGGAGGAGAATAGTTTTTATGGGTCGGACAGTGCTTTGGATCGGCGCAAACGATCGCCACCGCTAAATCCATACATAATCATTAGTGAACTTTAAAGACCTGCTTTCCGAATTCGTTCCGAATCATTAAATCGTTTTCGTGCATTTAAGGCGTTCATCCCGACGAAACCAGCGGCTACTTACAAAAGCGTAAGGCACACACATATCGTGACGGTATCGCATATAAAATTCTGAGCAAGGTAATTAGTATGCAAATAATGCGTAAGAAATTTAGGTCACTAATGCTTGTTAGCGTAATAGCATGCGCATCAACGACGAAATATAATCGCAGTTAATTAAAGAAAAGCTTCGTTGTGTCACCGGTCGAGACTGTTGAAGGTTTGTGTAAAGGGAGCAACAAAATTGTGAGGCAGAAATGACATACAGTGCTAAACAGGTTTTAAACTGCGAAAGAAGCAGCAGGCTGATGTCTCAGGTATCCTCAACTAGCGGGCTTTGCCCCCTACACCCTCCACACCCGTCACACAGGAGCATTGCAAAAGATAACCAAGTGCTTGTTGCCAAAGTATGAGGCGTTAGCCAAGCTTCCTACCCAAATCACTTAAATCACTGGCCCTCCCCCCCCCCCCTCCCCCCACACCCCCTACACCTCCTCCTCCCAGACCAAAGCCTTTTCAGTGCTACACCCCGCCACACCCACTTCACAGGATTATGTAAAAAGAGAACCAACTGTCCAGAGTCAGTGTGAACGTGCTTTAGGTGCAGAGATGGATAGAGGTTAACTTTATTGAGAGAGACAGACAAGCACGCCTTCTATCATCTCTGCCACGCGGGACATGTACATGTAAGCAAGACTCACTCTTGCTGTCAGCATCCTCATATGTACCACGCATGATCACTCTTGCGGGCCAAGGTCCTCTCAAGCCTAAAGGTTAACGCTGGCCAATGATTAAAACAACTGCAAAAAAACACCCGGCCCCTGATGTCGCTACCACAAAAGTAGATAGCCTATAATCCCCCATACGGCACTTAAATTATGCGTGTTAAGTTTGAATCCAGCATCTAAAGTGGTATTGGAGTGCATAGCGACAAACACACAAACACCACACACACACACACACACACACACACACACACACGCACGCACACACACACACACACACACACACACACACACACACACACACACACTAACGCTTTGAGCTTTATATCTATGTAGAGAAGTGAAGAAATGTTACCACTGCGCCCCAGACATTCAGAACCTCTAGTAAGCTCTGGGGACAAAAGACAAATTTCGGACTGTGTTCCTCGCCCAGGTTTGTCCAATGCTTGAGTTGTGTCGGCCGCCAACAGCCTATGTCTCTGAGACAAAAAATTAGTCGCCGTTTCATATCTGTTCCCATTCAGTGGCTTATGTAGGAATGGATTTTCTTACTTTGAAGTAAGCTGAGAAAGTCACAAAACACTTTCATGGACACCAACAAGGATGCATCTTGGACATTGTCAGACAGACAGCGAAGATCAAGATCGACGAGAGCTTCCTCTGAGAATAGCAATGGTGCAGCATTGGCTATATTCCAGCCTCCTTGTCTGACGCCTTGAATAGGTGAAAATTATTTGTGGCACTCGTCTCTAGGATGAATGATTGAAAGCGCGACACAAGGTTGTATTTGCTGTTGTCATTTCACCAAGCGTATCTGGCATACATTTAGGCTGGCCACCTTCACGTACCTGCAGGGAAACGCTTGATCATCGTGTTTCAAGGAGAGTAGTGTTTCTAGGCCGCACAGTTTTGGCTGTGATCATCGTGGCTGGCCACTAAATGGACACGGTATTTTGCATTAAAATCTGGATTCTGTCACAATTAGGGAAGAGCAAGATTTAAAGATCTGTTGTCTTTTGTGTTTAGATGTGCATTACATACGCTGAGTGTTGGAACAGAAGGGGAGAGAGAGAGAGAGAGAGAGAGAGAGAGAGAGAGAGAGAGAGAGTGACAGAGAGAGAATGACAGAGAGAGAGAGTGACAGAGAGAGAGAG
This sequence comes from Theodoxus fluviatilis, assembly GCA_034096865.1. Taxonomy (NCBI): domain Eukaryota; kingdom Metazoa; phylum Mollusca; class Gastropoda; order Cycloneritida; family Neritidae; genus Theodoxus; species Theodoxus fluviatilis. The sequence goes on along the minus strand of JAWQFJ010002694.1, from coordinate 70,572 downwards.
AGAGAGACAGAGTGACAGAGAGAGAGAGAGACAGAGAGTGACAGAGAGAGAGAGAGTGACAGAGAGAGATACACAGAGAGAGACAGAGAGAGAAAGAGAGAGACAGAGAGAGAGAGAGAGGACAGTCGAGGCCGGGCTGACGGACGGATGAACTCACGAACGAACAAACGAGGAGAGAAGTTGCCCTCTTTCACTATGTTGAACGACATAAGCGTTCTCGTTCGAGATTTACTGCACTGTCAAGTTGGTTCTTTGGACGTGCGATACTGCAGCTGACAACTAGCGATTTTCAGATAAGCCGTCCAGAAAACACAAAGCCAATTTTCCCTGTTGAATTATGTGTTTTCAAAAATCAACGTTTGCTCGAAATGCGTGTAAAAATACTTCGCAATCCTAAAATCATGGACGCTGTCGAGCTGCAAGTGCAGGAACACGGTTGATTCGCACAGGAAATTGTTCATGACACTGTTATCTTTGCTTACTCGTGCATAATCGATGAGTAGTAATGGCTCACTTGTCAAGATGCATTTCGCGCGTAATTGCACCATGGATTGTCCTTTCCATTATGAGCAAATGTTACATTTGAGCACCAGCTTATTGTTTAGTCATAAATGGGCAGGGTGTTTTAAAGTGTCATTCGTGTTTATTGGATATTTTGTCTGCAACTGGTCCAAACAACTTAAGCATAGGTTTCCTGTTTTACTGACATGACAGTGAACTTTCCTTAGACGTGCGAAGTTTCTTCCAGAATATTATTGTTCGCAATTGCTTAATAGCGCCAGAGCGTGTTCGATCTTCTCCAAGGAGCGGTCAAGACTTACGATGAAGGACATTCAGCATTAAGCCTATTTCGAACCAGAAGTTTTAGTTTTCACTTCTGTATTGCTTTCCCTTTCTCAAACAATGAATTGTAAAATAGAATTATGCCGAATCCACTCAGTTCAGAAACAACTGTCTTCAGGGTAGAATGGGAATTTTATTTCGTCTATGTACTTCCTAACATATTTCATTAGTTACTTTCTCACCGACACGCATGGAATTATGTAGCATCACACGCTCTAGGCATTCGACAACGATCCATCCAGAATAATGAGCAAGAAGACAAATGGAACAGTTTTGTAGGTCAGCAAGGATTAACACAATAGAACAGCTCCAGGCAGTTCACTTCTCACGCCATGCATGCTGAGCAGTTTACGCCAAACTCAAAATACAGAAACATCATATTTATTTAAAAAAAGGTCATCACACTCCACGATGTCACGAGCAGGAAATATCCATTTGAACTGTTTTGCGCTAAAGGGAGGAAACGATCGTTAGGATGTCGGGCATCGATTTGGAGATCTTTGACGCGGCTCTGCCGCAAATCATTATCCCTTTAACAACAGTGGCTCAGCCGCAAATCATTATCCCTGTTACAACGATGAAGAACGTGGGTTTTCACGTCAAATCTTGCCGTTTTACAAAGCCACCCATTGCATGTGGATGATATTAAAAGCATACTAATGTTGTGTCGGAGTCGGTTAACACAAATATACCACATTTCTCGAACGGGTCGACTGGACCCGAGCCCGTTGCTTATCTCTCCCATGTTAAAAACTCTCCTTGTCTCAAATTTCCAATCTGTCAAAAGATTGGCTGTATTATATTTATTGTGGTCCTCCGTGTTTCGAATTGACACTTCAGTTCTCCCCTTGTCTCACAAATCGATTCCTTCGACTACTTACTGTTATTTGGGTTTGTCTCGAATCTCCATAGACATCAATAGAGTCGATCAAATTGCAATTATCGTTTGATGTATGCTCAAATTGCTTCGAGTACAGTCTCCTTGGCTACTCGTATTTTCTCCAAGCGAATCACATGCTGGAGCAAGAATCAAACCGATTCGCAATTTATCAACGCATTGTGATAGTCACTGCATATGTCGGATATGTCGAACATCGGGTGTGTGGAAGTAATGGGAAAGGCCCCCTTAATTTTGACACAGCGAGAGTTTAGTCCAGAAGAGACAGGCTTTGGAAAAAGTTGAATCTAAGAAATAACGTTTTCACCAGCTTGTACCTCGGGTATTATTGATAGGATTTTAAAACGGTTTTCATCACTGAGAAGATCACCAAAACTACATTCAGGAACGGCAAAATCTTCAAACGGCAAATGGTGGATTGCTAGGTCAGTTTGTGGCGGATTTCACTACTCGTCCAGAGTCGACATTGTCCAAGACATCATCCTCTTGGCCTCCTGGTTACTTTCTCTGTGGTGCGCAAAGCGGCCTGGAACAGGAGGCGAGAAAGGTTTATCTCTGCTTGAAGGCAGTTTGATGCAGTGCTTCCGCGGCACAGATTTTATTGCTCTCCTCTTCATCCCCACTGTTAAATTACTTCTACACATCAATCTGTACAGTCAACGCAGACATTCGTATGGTGCATTTGACAACGCACGCGTAACAATGTTCTTTTCGCTTTCATGAAAAATTGTCATGACAAGAACTGCAAAAACGAAAAGTCTATCAACAGGAATGGAGAGTTTTCCAATCCACCCCTCTTTATCCCCAATCCACTCCACCTCCCTGAAATAATCTCTCGTTATGCATAGAGGAAAGGTGAACTCGAGGAGATCCAAACTCCCAGTCAGTTAACCCGTGCCTGACATCAATTACTGAGAGAGAGGTAAAGGCCAAAACTTTTCTGCTGGGCTTCAGAAAAAAGAAGCCGTTTTTGACACATGTTCAAGTGGTGCAACTCTTTGTTAGTTGCAAACTGAAGGATGCCTAACTCTTCTTGGCTCAGAGGGAAAGGCAGTCATAGATACGCCAGTGCTGCCAGCAAACGTTTCCACATGGGTATTAAGTCGGTGACATGTGATTCGCAAGGCATGGAAAGATAAAGTGTACCATGGTATGACATTAAGAACAGAAGCAATATCTTCAGCAATGTCGCTAAATTGATCATGGAAAAGAAGTTGAGCGCTAGGAAACATTAGCCAACATTAACTATAAAGTCTAGGAGGAAAGACGGCAGATAGTCAGACAACGTAATAGCTGTACTTTAACTGTTATTTCCGTTTCTCCTTGAAGTCTCAATGTAGGTGTCGTTTCCTTTGCTCTGGTTCCATAAGTAGGAATGGGAGGGATGCGCTTCTCTCCGGGAAGCATCTCACATCATTAGGCGCTCATTTGCAATGATAATCAGACCCACGTGACGAAGACGCAGCTTTTGATTGGAGCAATTCTTTCCATACACGAGTTCTTGCCTTAAAACCGATAGTGTGGCAAGAACATGAACAGAACCTAAATATGCATTATGTGCCAAGAGCTTAACGGAAATATCTTGTTGACATTGCTTTGTGTTTTCCAGCGGAGTTTTACCCTTTTTCTATTCAAGGTTTTTAAGCTTCTATTACTTTAGTGAGCTGAAATTGTAAGCAGTGTATTAGACAAAAACTGAATGTCACATATTGATATACCTTATACACAAGACTTACACTTGAGGTTACATATCTATTCAGCACGCATTTATATGATGACGGTACACATCTTGAGAAACAGAGCAAAGCCCCATAATAAATGTACTTCAAACCAGACGAACAAGGTGCATAACATTCACAAAGATGTTAGTCGTTTTTCTGCACACCTCTTCGCATTTCTCTAAACATCTTCCTTCTCGTGATTCCTTTTTTATGACTGTAAACGTGCCTTTGCCACCCTCTTCGCTTTCTTCCTTCTGTGGTTCCTCTGATATCTCCCGCTTTTGTCTACCTTGCCCCTTTCCCCCCTGTTTCTCTTTCTCTTGGAGTATCCTCGTCTTCTCTTGCTGCTGCGCCGGTTCTTCCTCCTCCACCTTCTCTTCTTTACAATCGTCCCTCTCCTTTAGCAATATTGTCTTAAGCACTTCTGTTACTAATACCAGTAGCTGCAGCAGCAGCAGCAGCATTAACAACAGCTACATCAGCAGCAGCGGGACAGCAAAGACAGCAAGCACATTATCGTCAACAATGTTAACAATGATAATTAACATGATCTACATGTGCGGCATCATTGACAACGGTGGTTAAAAATCCTAGTTGCTAATGTCGGAATGAAGCGCGTCATTTATCAACCACATGCAGCAAATAAGTACAAGGCAAAAACTATAATGAGAACATCGCAAGACTGTTTCTCTTTTGCGACAATCTGTCATAGCAACTAGCGATTAAGACACGTCCAGACCTGGTGACGACGACGAAGCCACGAGTGGGAGGGAAAAAGAGAGAAAGAACTGACCTCGCTTGCCGTACCAGTTGGCCTGTGACGACGCCAGCATCGTGGAGGCGATGACGACGAGGAGAACAACTGCTCGTGACAGCATGGTGACCGTGGAGATCAGAGAAGGCGAGTGAACGGACCTGGGTTTCAAGTCACTGACAAGGCAACTTGTCTGGGCACTAGCTGGCCTTCTTGGTCGCTGGGTTGCCTCGCTCTGCCTCTCTCAGCGGTCTGCAGACGGGCTGGTCGGAAAGTGCGGCCGAGCTTCGGATGTTGCTCTTTAAGCTCCGTCTGTCTTGTGTCGTCTCGGCTAGTCTGTTCCATCACCTTTTTATATGCCATCCTCTTTCCGCTCCGCCCACAGTGTCCGTTGCGTGGGATGGCACCATCTGCATGCCTGTCAATCATTGTGGTCTGAAGCTGCTCAGCCAATCGCGATTCACCCTGTGAGTGGGCGCTGAGGACGTGAGTGGAGCCAAAGGCCCACGGTGTTCGGTTTCGAAGATGGCGTCAGTGTAGGTGACGAAAGCAACGCAGATCTCCATCTCTCTATCTCTCCGTTCCGTCGGTAGGAAGCAGAAAAATCCACCGCAGCCATGATATTGTTATTTCGATACCGCTAACAGCCTTTATTGATGAAACAGTTTACAAATGGTACTGGTTTCAAGACAGTGTAAAAGAAACCCTGCAAATTCAGACGTTGATGTTCTTCAAAAATAAGAACCCCGAATGAGCCTGTATTTTTTTAAGATCCTCTCTATTTGTCTTTGTTTTGTGTGTGTTGCCGAGTTGTGTTCGTTGAGGGTTCAACACATTCTAAGCAAGAATTTAACAACCTTCATAGCTTTTGCTATCGCCACAAGCAGAACTGCCTGGAATGAAAGATGTTTATACGGAAAAAATATAACCTGTGAATGTGTGTAGTATAGGCAAGCATGGACAAATCAACTCTGCGCGAGATATTCATTGTCTGAGCGGCACCGAGTTTCAGGCAATGAGCAGCGATTTCATTGAAGAAACGATCACTATATCTCTGTATTTTGCACGCGCAGTCTGGCCATTAGACCATGTCCACGGTGTGTAGCCCGTCACGGACTGTCTGTACAAAGTCGCTGTTTTGAGGCTTCTGCTAGGAAACAAGCTGTGCGTGAAGTAGCCCTATGCATAAGTTGCAGCTTTTCTTGTAACTAGCTTAGCGTTTAAAATGTTTATAATAAATAAACTCGAGAGATGGAACAGTCAAATCATCTACTTTTCAATAAAAGCACACTAGCTTTTGCCCGCTGGGCTTCATCCGGTGCATTGTCACGGGGGAAAGCTCTACAATTTGTAGCGGTACACTAAGAGAGAGAGAGAGAGAGAGAGAGAGAGAGAGAAGAGAGAGAGAGAGAGAGAGAGAGAGAGAGAGAGAGATCAAATTTCAAGGGGTCTGTCATCATCCATTATTGTTTTTTTTATTGTGCATGTACATCTTACCTTCAAAACATTTTCACGGTATAAACTTGACGTAGCAAAGCTCTCTGTATCCACCTCTCTCTCTCTCATGCTCTCTCTCACTCTATCTCTCTCCGTCTCTGTCTGTCTATCTGTCTGTCTGTCTATCTGTCTGTCTGTCTGTCTGTCTGTCTGTCTGTCTGTCTGTCTGTCTGTCTGTCTGTCTGTCTGTCTGTCTGTCTGTCTTTCACTCTCTCTCTCTCTCTCTCTCTCTGCCTTTCTTTCTGTCTCTGTCTTCTTTCTGTCTCTCTCTCTGTCTCCTCCCCCTCTCTCTCTCTCTCTCTCTCTCTCACACACACACACACACACACACACACACACACACACACACACATACACACACATAACCACACACAGTGACATATATACTATTTTGTAAATGCTATACAGTCGTCCTACATGTAACCCCTTCTAATTTGGCATATTTGAAGCCTCATACATTCTCATTTAAAGAGCAAGAAAGAATGCTGTATTGTAATGTATTTGAGCGGCTTGTAATCGAACACTTGTGTTAGTAACTTGAGGGTGAATGTATCATAATTTAACTAATTTATTGCCTGCTCTAAATCTAGTAAGAAGCTTTATATATGATCAATTTTTATCATAAACACTCCTCAGTAACAGTCAAGCAGATGGTTTTTAATGCTGCACGCTAAATTATATACTTAAGGATTTTCGTTCGTAGGGTTCTCTCCATACTGAATGCCTTCTCGTAAGATTACCGAAATAACTATCCATTCCACGTCATATACTAGCTGCCAGACACTAGGGAATACTGTACACATCTGCTC
>JAWQFJ010002694.1:50000-60000 GCA_034096865.1 Theodoxus fluviatilis | reverse complement strand
TGTGTGTGTGTGTGTGTGTGTGTGTATGTGTGCATGTGTGTGTGTCTTCATCTACGTGCACGCCGTCGAGGGAAGACATGTTCATCATGTTCTGTAATCAATCAGATTCATACATAGAGAAACTTGCATCTCATTATGGTACCTGTTTTTCCTTTTTGACAGCTTCAGGGCATGATCACTCGACACAACTTGACACACCACTTCATGGAGGATGTCTTGGACAGGAAGAAAACTCTTATCAGAGACAGCATCAGCAACAGCACTCCTGATGGCTCCTCGGAGCAACCCCGTGCTCCGGAGAGCTGAATGCAAAGACAAAGAACTGATCGAGTGAACCTTGTTGGGTGGGGGTCTCGCTGATTCGTACATGGCGAATAAGTAGGAAAATCAAGTCTTGACTCGCCTTCACGTGAAGCATTTCTGGGGTTTTCATGGCCAATGGCCCTGCATATCCTACAAAGGCTGATAATCCATTAAATACATTTATTCTTCATTAATTCATTTATTATTCATTCATTCATTCATTCATTCATTCATTCATTCATTCATTCATCCATTCATTCATTCTATTAAGAACTCGTAACACTGCTTCTCTAGAAGACTTCCAGAGGAGAGGTTAAGAAGGAACTAACGATAAAAAGCAGGAGTTGCAGAAGGGAATACGGGGGAGTGAGGAAAGAAGGGAGAGGGGGCGCAATGTCAGTGAGGGTGATGGAAGGATGGTCATAGGAAGGGAATAGGATAGGAATGATAACGTGAGAATTGGAAAGCTGGAATGAGGTACGGCTGGAAAAATAAAAGTAACGATGGCACGTGGTGCTAATACACTTGGAGGTGAGGGAAGGACATAATAGGGTTTGGGGTGAATGTTCGATTGCAGAAAATAGGCTTTCCTGTCGTTTGCTGTCTAGCAGTAATACCAGGGTTTGCAGCTGTGCCTCATACGTGCTCTTTGTATACTTACGCTATTTCTCGAATCTGGGAACAACAGTGTGTGTGCGCCACATGGCGGAACAGCCATTTCGAAATGTTTTCAATTCACAAGAAATAGTATTTTATCAATCTTCGAAACGGTTCGCAACATAATGCAATGTTGTCATTTACATGTTACTTATCATCGCCGCTCTCACTATTGCCATGATTCCCCTTGCCTTTTCGATCATTTAAAACTATCACTTGCATTGTAGATGTAAAATGTTGTCATCGTCGTCGTCGTCGTCATCGTCGTCGTCGTCGTCGTCGTAGTCATCATCATCATCATCATCATCATCATCATCATCATCAAAATGTCTTCATTCATTCTCAGAAATATTCACGAATCTAGTCTTGCCAATATCACATCGGTGAATTCATTCTGTTTACGACAGTCTAACGCATGTAAATTGATATATATTTGCAGTATTATGTATTTCTTGTTTTCTGTTACAAATTTTGAGTTAAAAGGTTAAAACAACATTAAGTTGGTCTAGTCTTGTTCAGTCTTGCGCCTTCGTCTCATCAACATTTATAACGTACATAATGAAGTACATTTATTGCTGTGTTATGTGATTTATTTTTTCAAAACTATCAATACAGCAACAACTAAGCTGTAATTTAGTAGGAAATCGTATCCAAGACTCCTCGAAGAAATGTTTTCTCTGACAAACTGTGCAACTTCTAATCCAGATTACCGAGTTTTAACATGCTTACAATTTTATTTTCAAACATCAGGCTTCATATGCAAGCGAATGGCAGCTGTGTAATACGCTTGAAGACTTAGGTGTTCTCTATCAATATGCAGCCAATTAAAAGTTCATATCAGCTCACACACCCACCCACCCACCCACACACACACACACACACACACACACACACACACACACAAACAAACACACAAACACACACAAACACACACACACACAAAACACACACACATAAACATACACACTCAAACATACTCACACACAAACACACACACACACACACACACACACACACACACACACACACACAAACACACACACAAACACACACACACACACACACACATGCAAGCGCGCGCACGCATGGTACACGCATGCTCGCGAGCGCAGCGCGCACACACACACACACACACACACAAACACACACACAAACAAACACACAAACACACACAAACACACACACATAAACATACACACTCAAACATACTCACACACAAACACACACACACACACACACACACACACACACACACACACACACACACACACACACACACACACACACAAACATACACACGCACACACACACACACATGCAAGCGCGCGCGCGCATGGTACACGCATGCACGCGAGTGCGGCGCACACACACACGAACACACAGGGACTCACAATCAATTACTCTTCTCCTCTCATACATATTTTTCCAGCTGAACCCAAAAGGCTGTGATAAAAAGCTTATTTTCCACAAGACAATTATTCAGAACTGTTATTGCGATATTTTGACAAAATTGCATGGGAGGGGTTTGAATATGAGGAATGCACATTTCTTTAGGAACCAGAGAAGAAATATCTCCTCCGTATTGCGAAAAGAAATACTTTGTGAGCTCTCTCGTTCAAACGATTTATATTGAGAAATAAAATGATGAGCTAGATATTTTCATTTTCGATTTATTTCTTCATGTACGTGGCAAACCTCATTCAGACTTTGTACCTTCTTGAATCAGCAAACCCACAGAGAATGGTAGGTATTTTTAATGTAATCTGCCCGTGCAGTCCTACCCACAATTTAATTATTTCAAATGATTCACTCAATACAAGACGTGAGCGGTAAACAGCGCGATCTTTTATGTTCTGAACAGGGTCTCTGTTCTAGACGGTCTATTGATGAGCTCATGATGTATGTAAGCTTTGTTTTCTAAAAACTATCCGTAAAAAAGGATCCCTCATACAGTTCATCCTCTTCGCCTGTTTCTGCCTGCCTGCCTGCGCGCGTGTGTGTGTGCGCGCGCGCGCGCGCGTGTGTGTGCGTATGTGTGTGTGTGTGTGTGCTTGCGTGCGCGCGCGCGCGTGTGTGTGTGTGTGCGTGTGTGGGTGTGTGTGTGCGTGTCTGTGCGTGTGTGCATGCGTGCGTGCATGCGTGCGTGTGTGTGTATGTGTGTATGTGTGAGTGTGTGTGTGTTTGTGTGTGTGTGTCTGTGTGTGTGTGTGTGTGTGTGTGTGTGTGTTTGTGTGTGTGTTTGTGTGTTTGTTTGTGTGTGTGTGTGTATCTGACTGTGTGAGAGTGTGTCTGTCTGTCTGTGTGTTTGTGTGTGTGTGTTTGTGTGTCTGTCTGTGTGTCTGTTTGTGTGTCTGTCTGTGTGTCTGCCTGTCTGCCTGTCTATGTTTCTATGTGTGTGTCTGTCTGCGTGTCTGTCTGTCTGTGTGTTTGTGTGTCTGGCTGTGTGTCTGTGTGTCTTTCTGTCTGTATGTCTGTCTGTCTGTCTGTCTGTCTGTCTGTCTGTCTGTCTGTCTGTCTCTCTGTCTGCCTGTATCTCTGTCAGTCTGTCCGTCCGTCCGTCCGTCGGTCCGTCTCTGTGTTTCCGTCTCTGTGTTTCCGTCTCTGTGTCTCCGTATACTTGTCTGTTTGTCTCCCTGTCTGTGTGTCTGTCTGTCTCCCTGTCTGTGTGTCTGTCTGTCTCCCTGTATGTGTGTCTGTCTGTCTCCCTGTCTGTGTGTCTGTTTGTCTCCGTGTCTCCGTGTCTGTCTCCGTGTCTCCGTGTTTCTGTGTCTCCGTGTCTCCCTGTGTCTCCGTCTGTCTGTGTGTCTGTCTGCCTGTCTGCGTGCCGGGGAGGGGCCGCTATTGCAGGATTTATTTGGGGTCAAAAGTTCTTAAGGCCATTTTTATTCTTTTGTTCTAAAACCCAAAAACAAACATAAACTTTTTGTTACTAACGGGTGAAGCTTTATATTCTAACTCCATCCCACGTTTGACTCTCAACGGATGGTCCCTACGCCCTAACTTCAGGGCGCGACGCTGATGTTGGACACAAACGTGACAAAAAGTAACGCGTCTGGGTTTAGGTGAAACTCCCCGGACAGACTAAGTCAGTCAGGCGGGGTGGATGGTGCGACCTAGGCTGAGCGCTATCGGTAAAACCCGATCAAGAAATTTTTTGGAAAAAAAAAACACGAAAAAATTTCTAAGTTTAAAAACAATTAACAACAATTATTGTTTTTTAGGCGTTTTAGGACAAAAGAATCAAAATGGCCTTAAGAACGTTTGACCAAAAAAATCCCGCAATAGCGGCCCTCCGCAATAGAGAGCCGACCCCTGCGTGCCTGCCTGCCTGTCTCTCTCTGTCTCTCTCTCTCTCTCTCTCTCTCTCTCTCTCTCTCTGTGTCTCTCTCTCTCTCTCTCTGTGTCTCTCTGTCTCTCTCTCTCTGTCTCTCTCTCTCTCTCTGTCTGTCTGTCTGTCTCTGTCTCTCTCTCTCTCTCTCTCTGTCTGTCTGTCTGTCTGTCTGTCTCTCTCTTTCTCTCTCTCTCTCTCTCAGAGAAGAGCAAGCATGAAGATGTTAACAACACGTTTCTGCTGTCGAATTTGTCAAATCTTTTCCATCGAATTCATTAGAAATGTTAAAGTTTGGACTTAAGTACACCATTACTGGTTGAATTCCTCGTGAAGACGAATGCCGGCACGTTTAATGTCTCTCTGTGAACTGTTATGGCAGAAACTTCTGTTGTTTAGAAGAGACCCAAGTTTGCCGTTTCGTGGCTTCCTGCAGTAATGCAATTTAAGACAGTTTTACGCAAGAGGACATATGCAATGATTCAGTCGACTTCACTTTACTGCCAGTCATCAGGTTAGCGCTTTCTGATACTCCAGTCATGGCATTTGTCGACGGGCATGTTTCTTACTTCATCATTATTCTCTCCGCGGATGTGGTACGCGAGGTAGACACTTCTAATTCAATGATTGATAACTTTGCTACAATTTCAACTGAGAGTCATGACCACTCACGCAGGCTGTAAACTAAATTTCCCAAACGTCACTCCAGGGCGAATGAGCATCCATCCATGGACGTAGACTCGCTGGGGAAGGGGACCTCTGCATGGTCTTTAAGACTGTCTGCCCGACATCCGTTCCGAACATCCTTGAGGAGGTTCGATCATGCACTCTTGAAGAGGATGAGCGCAAAACCAGATATTGAATTTGATTTCTCTTGCTTCCAGAACAAAATGCGATTTGTCTGGTGGAGCAAGCTGAAAGCTGTTGCCAGAGCTGGCGGCATGACATATCAGTGCCTCTATGAAAATTCATGGCGGGCGGTCTGTCTTATTACACCTGACAGATGGTACTGTGAACACGGAGGCGGAAATGAAAAGCGAATTTTGTTGTTGGACACAAAGGCACCTAACTCCTCAAGAATAACATTTGCAAAATTCCATTACTCAATCTTCTTTTCTCGCCACGTCATCTGAGTTATCTCGACTGAAGAGATTTTGTTTCAGGCCACATTTATGCATTTAGTTTTTCTGTAGGTAACAAACGACCAAAGTGTTACAGACCGAACTAACTGGGCCTAGGGTATGCCTAGCCCGCACAGTGAAAACAAAAGAAAAAGGACACCAACACCAGCATATATGTATAAATGGAGTGTATTGACACTACCACAGCCGGTACACACTCAACAGCCTCGTCAACACCAAGGCACAAGACACGACCGCCACGGCCCCCGCCGAAAATCGGTCTACAAGTGCTCAAGCGGCTCCCGCCGACAGTCTCCACACCGGCCCCCGCCAGTAGAGCTCCGAGCCTCAGTTCGGGTTTCTGGGACTCGTTACCATGCCGACGAACCCTAAAAACACAAACTAACTCATCCGTTCCTTCACTATCAATCATCATACATACGCGTTATTTACAATATAGAATGATAACAGATAAAATCACCACTCACCCGTCGCCCTGGGGTTCATTCGCTCGAGTGTCGCACGCCGCTTTCCACTCGACAAATATACAATCAATCGGATCCTCCGCTCACACTTGAACACTCCTCAGCCACTCGTCACCAACTCATGCTAAAATTAATCACAATTTAAACAAATCACGTGCACACCATTCGGAACATTCGATTCGTAACACAAAATCTTCGGAGTACGTGTTGGAGACGATGTATCAGCATCTGTAGGGAAGGCCCTTTTTGCTAATTCTGTGGAAATTCTACTTCAATGTCCTTGGAACTTCAACTCAGAACCTTTTTTTAATCTGATGTATGTCTGGAATGACAAGTGTAGCATCGTGCGTGGGTTTGTTACTGCTCACCTCCCGGGTTTTCATGGTCAAGGAGAGCAAAAAGCAAGATAATGGATGAAATGTTTCTTGACGTTAAACTTGTACGACAATTGTTGCGTAAATTATGTGTGAAAAGAATCAGTTGTCATATCACATCTAAAAAGCTCACATGTAACCTATGATGATGAATACCACAGAAATGTCTCACTTTAATGAATTCTTTACTTATTTCCTCATACGTAAAACCTGCACAGGACATTGCAATGTAAGACTATTGTGTCTAGTACAAAACGAATAAGTAAGAAAATGTATCTTTAATGATAGGACAGAGTTATTTGAAGACAACACGTTAGAAAGTAATGGCGAAGATTGTTTCTTTTGTGTGTGTGGTTTTTTGGTGGGGGGTGGGATGGAGGTGGGGGTTTGAACGAGAAAGACGAATTAAATCTGACTTTGTGCCCATGCGTGGGTTTAGTGCGTGCCAGTGCACCAGACGACTGTCACAACACACAGGACGCACGAGAGTGCACTTCTCCAGCAGACACCACCCTGGGGAGGGCAAGCCGGTGAGTGCATGTACAAGTTTCACTCACTCCGCGCTGCACACTAGGTAAGCGTCGATATTGACCATCTGCTTTGCAGGCTCTTGTCCAAGTTCCCATGCCCATTTTGTGGACAGTGGTGTCTAATAGCGACTGGAATGCAACTGGTTTTCAAGGACAGACTCTAGGACTGACGGGGTTACATGTGATCCCTGTCGACTATGGATCGAGGGTGGGTGGGTGAGGGGGGGGGGGTTATTGCTGCATTAATCAGAACCATTTTGGTATACATGTGGTCATACAATGGCCTTAATGCAAAATGTGTTAGGCTACATTTCAACATCATTGCTCGTGCTACTAAAGTAGTCTGAATAGATTTGTGTTACCAGAAAGGTTACACATTGAACGTTTATCACTCGTGACTCATTTTATTTGGAATAAAAGTGAGCGGATTTTCCCAATTTTCATCAGTACTGTTTACAGCTTTTCAGCCCCCCAACATATGACTTCGGCATCAATGATCTCGCAACATGCAAAAAACCATTTTACTTATAAATTGTCCCGTAGCATTTGAATCATGAATGCTTTGCACTTTTAAAAATGTGAAAAACACTGCGGCATTCAAATGCCCAGGGGTCTTGCCTTTCCCTCTTTCAAGCTCTCTCGGGAAACCATTTCCCTTCTGGGGATAGTCTTCTATGGCCCGTAGGTGAACCATCTCCTCGTGCAGATTATCGCATGGTCTTGTCGCTTGACTTTCATCTCGTCGTTGGAAAGAGACGGGCGAGCGCTTTGACGTCAAGCACAGTTTGACCATGATGAGATCAGAAGTCTGAAGCAATTACAGACTGAAGCTCTACTAGTTTCGTCTGACGTTCCCAATTGTAGCATTAGTGCTTTCAGAGAAGAAAAAAATATCCAGAAAACGTTAACCAAGCAAAATTGACCGCAAATAAACCGTTGAGATGAGAGGGGGGGGGGGGGGGGGAAGATAGCAAAATCAAGGTTAAGAGAGGTTTTTCTTTTAAATCTCGTCCGATTTAACATTCGATTTCAGTGCTCATTTTAATCTCTTTTTTTATCATTTTGCAATGGATTCGTGAATTTTCATGAAAGATTCAAAGCAAAGCCTATATGACTTGAGACTAATGAGCTCTTTTTCAGATTTTCGTTTCTATTTGGCTGAGGCTAAAACTGATTGTTAATTTGATTCCTTTACTTTGCTTTCATTATAAGCTAACACAGTCATCTATTACGAAAATAGATGCATGAGAAACACAGTCAACAAAAATGCAGTAATCAAAACAGCATTACCAATAGAGAGCACTCTGAGAGCGCAAACCTCCGCCAAGGCAGCAACACGGGTGGAGGCAATCAAAACACAGTAGAAAGATCGGTGACGATGTCTAGGATTTCATAAAACTGGTGCCATGAAACAAGGCAATGTAGTGATTTTAGCTGAAAAAATGGATCGAATTCAAGGTGGCAACCATGGAGTGGGCAAGGCAGCACTGTAGCAGGTAAGACCGGCTGCTACTGGGGTGGCGGCCTGTGTAATTTAAAGACGTTGTTCCGCTAACGTTTGATGGTTAGTTTGTTTTAACGCTTACAGTGGACGTGGACCATGAAGGTAGGCAGCCGTAGCCAACATAACCTGTTTAATCTAAGACGGCGTTTTACTTACATGTGAAGGTTAGTTCATTTAAACTTTTATTGCAGTCCATGAAGGTAAGAATGCACACGCCGGCCTGCATGCTGTGATCGATACAATTCACTTTACAGTTCAAATTCAGAAACGAGATGACAGATCACCTCCAAAATTTAGTGAATTGCTTCTTAATTTCTTGTAAATTTTATCAAAATCTGTTATGAACTTTTGAAGTTATTTCGCACACAGAATAACAAACTAAAGAACCAAGAAACATTAACACACAAAAACCACACCACAAAAGCCTTGGTCGGGGTAAAAATGACTCACCACAAGGCTGATAGCGATGTTTGGCTTCATATTGCAATTTTTGTATTCATTCATAGGTGCTTTCGAACAATATACTTTACCCAGTAGTCATCAGGCCAATAAAACGCTCTGTCCAGCCTTATCACAACTCTCAGAGAAGCTTCCAAACAGGCTGAGAAAGAACGCGCCAAAATTAATTTTCACAATGTTCCGTACCAGTTCTCCCAGGAACTGAGCTTTACTCCTGGATGGGGGATTCAAAGTGATCCAATTACTATACTCAAGATCAGATTGCAACTCGATGACCTGTTAGGGAAGCTTTGAACACCACAGCACTAGTCGCAAGCGACTGCAGTCTTAGTTTGTTTCACGTTACGTATGCACACCGTCTTCAACAGCCGGAAATTGGACCATACGTATGGAAATGTTTCGTTTGATAAGCACCTCCACTGTTGGACCATACGTATGGAAATGTTTCGTTTGATAAGCACCTCCACTGTTGGACCATACGTATGGAAATGTTTCGTTTGATAAGCACCTCCACTGTTGGACCATACGTATGGAAATGTTTCGTTTGATAAGCACCTCCACTGTTGGACCATACGTATGGAAATGTTTCGTTTGATAAGCACCTCCACTGTTGGACCATACGTATGGAAATGTTTCGTTTGATAAGCACCTCCACTGTTGGACCATACGTATGGAAATGTTTCGTTTGATAAGCACCTCCACTGTTGGACCATACGTATGGAAATGTTTCGTTTGATAAGCACCTCCACTGTTGGACCATACGTATGGAAATGTTTCGTTTGATAAGCACCTCCACTGTTGGACCATACGTATGGAAATGTTTCGTTTGATAAGCACCTCCACTGCACACCTTGTTGGATGCAGAAGCCGCAGTGCTCGCGCCAAAACTAGAGCAGACCTTGATTTGTCCAGTGATGTCAAAACCGCTCTCCAGCATTCTTGAATCGCCTGGTTGTGTAGAAATGCAAGTTGTTGTTCTTTAATCAGCCGAAAGGAGCCACTGATTTGGCACTCCGACGACAGAACTCAAGCATTTCAAAAAGTCATTCCAATGAGGCCAGGCTAGCTCAGTGCTTCTTGATCAACGGAAAACGGTGCCTTTATTGTTGGGTTACATCTATTACAAGAACTGCACGATTTAAAATGTGCTCTCTCAGAGATCTTTGTATTACTTTCTTACAACAATCACTTCACGTTTTTGTTTGTTCGTTCGTTTGTATGCTTGTTCGTTTATTGCTC
>JAWQFJ010002694.1:37500-40000 GCA_034096865.1 Theodoxus fluviatilis | reverse complement strand
ATCAAGAAAATAAAGCAACATCTTCTTGGCATTTTCCACCTCCGCAACTATTCACACGTTACTATCATTGGATTTCGCCTCCAGAGACAGCGACATATCCCCAAAGACACAGATTTAGGGTGAGTGCGTGACGATCACTGCAAATTAGCATGCCACTGAATCCATCATTGTCCTTCCAGAGATGAGAAACACTTTTAGCACCTCAAACATTTCTTTTCATAATTACCATGACATATGCAAGGCGATAACGTATCGTTCTACAAAATACTGTCATTATTTCATTCATATACAAAGTAGGGACATTTTAAGTGAAGCAATTCTGACAAGAGTTAGACTCCTCTTTAGTATTGTAGATAAGCTCTAATATCAGAGAACATTATGTTAGCGTGATGTCGATCAATAATGAATTATTAATTTTAACGGATTGATTGCATTTTGTCATTTTACCAACGGTAGATTTAATCTTCATCGAAATAAAGGGGAAAACCCAACTGCCGTGGGTATTCCAATACTTGTTATTGCAAGATATTTTCGGAGAGAGAAATGCCCTTGCATTGCTTTTTAAGGGCTTCATGCATTAGATTTGGCCACTGGGGTCATCCCCAGTGCTGAGAGTGAGTGATGGGATGAAAATCATGCACGGGAGGCATACCGATTGCGCATATCCAAATATCTGCACGTTACCTGCAGGGCTAGGTAAATTCGAGACATATGAGTTATTCCTTTGTTCCTTTATTCACTTAACATTGTTGGTTTCGTTTATTTTCCTATCTGTTTTCCATCAGTCTGCCTGACCGCCTGAATGGCATGCTGCGTATCTATCTGTGCGATTATTTGCGCGTTGTTTGGTTCCCTTGACAAGTTTTCAAGCAGCTGAGCCTGTGGAGTGTTTTCGATCACCAATGCGTCTGTTTATGTCTACTTGTGTGTCCGTTAAAAACGACTGACGAGGGAAATAGCAACAAAGACTTCGTCACTAAGGCGTTTAGCTGTGAACTAGAATGACGAACGATACGCTTGAAAGCAGCGCGCGTAACAAAGAAACATATCTGGTGGGTCTTTACTTCTCTAACTGGGCACAAGTCTCCTGATTTCTCAACGGAAGAAAAGCTGGACTAAGGCTCTTTCCGAGTTGCAAGCAAAAGGAGCTATTGTACGGACTGCCCTGAATGTTTGTTCTCTCCAACATTCTCTTCAAAACTGCAGCTTCTGAAGTCCTGTGACGATCACAGCTGCGAGAGAAAACACCAGGCTCTCGGACGAGTCGTACTCTTTGTGATGCTTTTTTATCGGGTTTGTAAAAACCACGAGATTTTCCTCTCAACTCAGCTCTTAGGGAAAAGTTTAGGATCACCTGAAAGATCCGTTGGGAATGGGTGACACGTTTGCATATTAACTCCTCAAGTTTTTAATTGAGAGAAAAAAAAGGATTAGACGTTTTGCGTGCGTGCGTGTGTGTGTGTGTGTGTGTGTGTGTGTGTGTGTGTGTGTGTGTGTGTGTGTGGCCATGTTTTTCCCTCCGTGGATTTATGAAACCGATTCTTCTCTTGCTTTCAGAATTCATGTAAGCAAAAGCTGCCTTGATGCCCATGCTGTTGGAAAAATTCCAGTCTTTTGCAAAGTATGATTTTCCCCATCCTCTCACTAAGTTCTTATATTGCATTGCAGTACATTGCCATAGGCTGAGAGCAACGAGAAACATTTTCGTTCTCAAATAAATGCCCTGCTTTGGTCTAATGACGGGGAAGACGACAAACCCCATGGAGGAAAATTACACATGACATTTGATCACGAAAAGACTACGTAAAAATAAAAATAAACAAAAAGCAGCAAACAAACAAACAGACACAAATCAAACTAACGACAAATAGAGGTATTGGCTTTCGACTCGTAGCCTTCCAAGATATCAGACGAAAAGGAATAAGTCACATTGATTAATATATGATCAAAACTCGGCATGGGAGTTTTTTTATTCCCAGAATATACGAGACAAGTATGTGATAGTCACTGTTTTTGTGTGTTCTTTTTCATTTAATCCTTTTTAAATCTTTGAAAGTCACGAACCGAAGACTAATATCCTGTTTTGTTTCTTTCATTTAGCATACTTTGTGACCAGATGTCATGTTTAATGCTTCAGCCAGGTTCTTTATCGTCTTTCCCCTCGGTATACCAACTGCACTGCCTTAAACATATTCGGCAGTTCCTCTGCATTGGGTCAAAGTAAGGCTTTAGTATGATATGAAGCAACATATACATGTATGTAAATTCCTCTCACATATGAAGGCAGTCGCGACAACTATTCCAGCAAGTTGCCTCACCAGATACTGTTGACGACACGAGGGAATGCTGGCTGTCACGCCTTCGGTCTAGCTAATGATGATTGTTTGGCATTTGTTCTCTCAAAAAAGGCGGGAAAGTTAATTACCTGCAACGCCCCATACATAGACTCAGGAGCGGAGGACAGGGAAGAAGGGAGAGGAGTTCCTTGCTCTCGCCATCC
>JAWQFJ010002694.1:30000-32500 GCA_034096865.1 Theodoxus fluviatilis | reverse complement strand
GAGAGAGAGACAGAGAGAGAGAGAGGGGGGGACGTGGGGACGGGGGAAGGGAAGAAATTGAAGGCTGTTGGAACCAGAAGCTTGGTCACCCACACTGTAGTCACGTCATCCAAACGTTTGCAGCAATACTTCATCAGAGCTGTGACGTGGTGTGTTTGTCGTCTTTCCCGAAGTATCTCAAGGGACTCTCTTCGTAAAAGCCATCCCATAAGGGTCGGCGCCTCAGCACCGGAAATGATGAGTTACCAGTTGCTTCCGGTCCCTCCATATCTGCTGCAGTGGAAGTTTGGATTACGTCATCCCATGCACAGCAGCTCCACCATGATTTAT
Organism: Theodoxus fluviatilis; assembly: GCA_034096865.1. Taxonomy (NCBI): domain Eukaryota; kingdom Metazoa; phylum Mollusca; class Gastropoda; order Cycloneritida; family Neritidae; genus Theodoxus; species Theodoxus fluviatilis. The sequence goes on along the minus strand of JAWQFJ010002694.1, from coordinate 32,170 downwards.
AGCGCTTTTCATCTGATTATATGACAGTCGCCTTCTGTCCTTTATCTTTTTCAGAGTCCTTTGTCGTCGTTCTTCATACAACTTGCATGCGCTCTCTCAAGCGTTGGGAGGTTTCGGAGTGAACTTCGTACGTCATCGTTGACCCTGAAACGTCATCGAGAGCGAGTGGGAAGCAGGCCTTGAAATAAGGCAGATGTACTCGGGATGATTTGTGCATTTCTGGGCTATTTCATGATTGCATAATTTTATTTGAAAAGGATACGGACACACTGATGATTACGAATCCAGCTCTGAAAAAAAAGAAGAGAGAGAGATCATTATTATAAATAGGATTTTTCATAAATCGACTTATTGAAAGTGTTGTCAACTTATCTGTGCATGTTCAAACATTTTCTCAGATTTTGTTGGAAACCAGTACCAATTTTGAGGTAGACGAATACAACGTACAAACATATCTGTATACGCACATATTCACATAAACGCAGTCACGCGTGCACACACTTATCATCACAGAAACCTACCTATTTTCTGCGCTCGGCTCTCTCTCTGAAGAGCAGTGAACAATTAATGGTAGGTAAATCAAGCAGCTAGCCTCTTTGACAGTCGGTCAGTCGGTCAGTCGGTTGGTTAGTTGACTGATCACACGGTGACACGGTCAATCAGTAAGATGGTTGTTTGGTGAGTTGTATACCCAATTATGACGGTCACTAGGTTGGTTTGTAGTCAACAATCAGTTAATCAATCACTCGGTCAGTCTGGCTTGAGTCAGTAAGTGAGCAGGGGATGGAGTAAACAAAACATATGCGACCGAGGAGCAAAAAACCTCAACTCAGTAACATCGAGGGTAAGATCGAAGAGAAAGAGAAGACGATTGTTCACATCATTAATAGCGGGTTGACAGTGATTAGGTAAGCGACGAAAACATACGAGGAGGAAATGCGACGGATAAAACCAGATAAGATTCCCGCCGAACAAGGAGACATCGGGGATATATGCAAGTCACCTACATGTAGTAATAAGTTTACAACTGAATATCCACTACAGCAGTCCAAACAAGGAGATGAAGAATGTATGCAGACATGAACTGAATGTGGGAACAAAGGGTAAACAGACAAAACTAATATTTATTACCGCAACAGCATCACTGTCTTGTTTGAAATGTAGTGTAGTGTAGTGTAGTGTAGTGTAGTGGTAGTGTAGTGCAGTGTAGTGTAGTGATGAGGGTAAGTGGGTGGATTGTAATGAAGAGTAGTGTAGTGTAGTGCAGTGCAGTCTGAAGCAGTGTGATGCTAGGGGATGTTGCCTCGTATCGCATGGTGCAGTGTCGCTCAGAGTAGTTCAAGTTACTGTGTTTCATAGTTTTCCTTTACACTTTGTGTTGTGTAGTATGATGTCCTAATGCATTGCATTGTTTTGCACTGTGTTGTTGTATCGTATTTTATATTTTACGTTGCACTGCATTGCATTTTGCTGTGGTGCGTTGTACTGCATTGCATCGTATTTCATCAGACTGTATTGCGTCGTGTCATATTTTGTTTTGCATTCCACTCCACGATATCGTATTGCATTCTGTTGCATTGGATTGCATTGCATTATTTTTCACGGCATTGTTGGATTGCATGTTGCGGTCCTGTCCCGTGCGATATCATGCTGTACCACGATGGACTGCTCCGGCAGCCTATTTACCGTGCTGTACGTCACCCTGCGCGAGCAGCCCATTTCTTCCTTCCAGTCTGTGTAGACATTCACGGCTACTTGTATGCTACTCTTTCCCCTGGTTGTCTCGTCACTCACCTGACGAAAGCGCTTCCAGACTCCGAAAGGTTGTCTGAAGTAAACTTCAAGTTGGACAGAAGATCTATTTCGTCCTTTTCTTTTCACACCGTATTGTAGTTTTTATATCGCACTGTGATGTATCTAATGTATCACATTGCATTGCATTACAAAAGAAGCATTGACCCTTGCCTTGCTGCCTACCTGTCTAGGAGCCAGGGCAGTGAAGGAAGGAGGTGGACTGGGGGGTGATGCAGAAGCCACGCCCCGATGACAAGCCACGAGTCCGCCATGGACATCACCGCCACCCCCCATAGCACCAGACGCTCCCTCGGAGGCAAAGATAGCTGCAACGTAGGTACAGGTAAAGCAGAGGCGAGTTTCTCAAAAACAATCC
>JAWQFJ010002694.1:5000-25000 GCA_034096865.1 Theodoxus fluviatilis | reverse complement strand
CGAGGATGTGTGTGCATAAGTGTGTACGTGCAAGTACTCGTGCGTGTGTTGGCGTGTGCGCGCGAATGATGTGCGTGACTGAATCATGTCTGAATTGTGCGTGAGTGCGCGTGATTGCTGTTTTCATGAAAGTGGGCGTTTTCAAGCGCGTGTCTGTGTTAATGTACGTGTGGGTTTTGCATGTTTTCTTGTCATCGCGATTGTTTTTTCTGCCCTTCTGTCGCCTCACTCCAAACAATGCATCTACAGTCATCCAATACAGATCCCATTTTCTTTGGACAGAGACACTGGAGACATCCGTGTGTGTCGAGCTTACTGTTTGTTTGACATTTCAGCTGGAATGTAATCCAGACAAAAGTGTTGACGTAGAGAAAGGGAGAGAAGCAATCCATAGAGAATTAATTATCGCGGACACCCTATTCCTTGAGGACATTGAGACCAGGCCGTGATAGCCCGACCTCATCAGTGTCTTGGAAGACGAACTTTCAGCGTCAGAGCACTCAACGTGGACATTGATCTTCTTCACGGGGCACGAGGAACAGGTCTGTAGGGCAGTCGTTACGACCACGAACGGATTGTTCATAGAATAATGGTGTATGTGTGCGCGTGTGCGAGCGAGTGTGTGAGTGTGAGTGTGAGTGTGCGTGTGAGTGTGCGTGTGCGTGTGCATGTGTGTGTGTGTGTGTGTGTGTGTGTGAGAGAGAGAGAGAGAGAGAGAGGAGAGAGAGATTGATTGATTGGTTGATTGATTGATTCTTTATTTATCAAGGAATGAAATTTTAGGCATTTCTGCCTTTCTTACAAATTGTCCTTGCTCATAAAGAAATAAAAACACTGATAATTAAGACACAAAATACACAGTAGCTAATCCATGTACAACAGTTGGTAAGGTATATGAAGAATATGATCAACAATGACAAATATTTTAGTAGATGCCTTTGGCAACTGTCAGCTCAGTGAGTCTTGAAGATCAAGCAATACGTGTCATATGTACAGGCGACAGCAGTGATATCATCTGCATAGATAATCACGTATGGATGCTTTAAAAGACGTTATGGAAGTATTGTTCCTTAGGTGCAATGGGAGTGTATTCCATATCATAACACCTGAATATGTAATACTGCCTTTGAAAATGTCTATTCTAGGTTGTGGTAGAATGAAAGTGTTGCGAGATAGTGAATGGCTTGTATGGGGACGAATGAAGAGATCAGTAAGATACTTCGGTGCTCGTGAATGAGCAATTTTGTGCATAAGGATGCATTTGTTGAGGACGAGGTGTTTTTGGAAGGGAAGTAAGCCAAGATTTTTTATCTTTTCATCCGTAGACAATGTTGAGTCGGAAATGATAAGCTTGGCAGCTCGTCTGTACAGTGATTTAATGTTGTTCAAGTGCACTGCCATAGAGCCATCCCATACAACAGATGCAAAATTAATATGGGAATGTATGTGTGCGTGAAAAAACATTATGCATGCATCGGTGGTGACAAAATGCCTCAGTTAAGAGAGAGAGAGCGAGAGAGCGAGCGAGAGAGAGAGAGAGAGAGAGAGAGAGAGAGAGAGAGAGAGAGAGAGAGAGAGAGAGAGAGAGAGAGAGAGAGAGAGAGAGGACAGACAGACAGGCATGCAGGCAGGCAGGCAGGCAGAGAAACAGACACAGACAGACAGAGACAGACTGTTCGTGTGAGTGTGTGCGCGTCCGCCTATGTGCATGTGAGCATTTACTTGTTGGTGCGAGCGCATTTGTAGTCACCATGCACGCACTGCGAATGTGGAAAACCACCAGGCCTGGCCAGCATGGAAAGAACGGCTTTCATAAAACCAGTTAGAATAACTCACTGATCTATAGATACCACACATCCTCTTACACGAATAGTATAGGAGAAATAACATTTCTGTATATACTGATAAGATGATAGCATCAGGAAACATTCCTCACAGCCTCTACATGTACACGCTCATCAGTGTCCATGACACCATAGTTCGTCACAGATCACACAACTGCCCGGCTCTAAACGAGACAATATTTTTATTTTTAAATACCTATTTCCTTCTAAAGACAGGGAAGTGTGATCTTCTGACACAAAGAAAAAAGATGCTGTTGAGGTTATTGATTAATTTCATTTTTCTAAAGTGAAGACGACGAAATAAAAGTTTTGTTGCATTGTTCAGTATCTCTTGAACAGAAAGGATGAGCACATCGAAAAGCAGTTTGCTACCAACACCGAGGAAAATTCTGTGTATGTGATGTCAGCTCGTAGTCGCTCTTGTTGTCAAAACTCAAAGTATTTGCTGGCTGTGTGTAATAGAAGACACAAAGGGAATATGCCTTCTTTTCTGCCATTTATTACTTGACCATAAGACAAAAGTGACTGTAAATTACTTGTTTGTTATTTTTGCTTCTTATACCCAATGTCGTGGGCTGCCGACCTTATCAATATAATTGCCGTTGTTGATGTCGTTGTTATTGTTGTTGTTTTCGTGGTCATCGTCACAAATAAATGTGCTTTGATGCCTGACAAGGAGTCTAATTCTTCGCTCATTACAACCACATCCACCAGAGCAACTTTTCCCCCCGACAAACTCCTTGTTCCCCTCCCTGATTTTTTTTTGTCGGAGGAAAATGTATGCCCGGGCAAACGTATAGCCAAAAACATCATTTCTCCGCTTCTTCATTTGCGCATCATCGTCGCTTCTTGAAATGCTTTGTCTTCGATTCGTGTCTCAACAACAATGTCAAAGATTCCCGTTGACTCTATTGTTCCAGAAATATTTTTCAGTCACCTGACCTAACCGAGCTGAAAGAAATCGGTCAAAGCTCACAGTCGAATACGCGGAATTAAAACATTTCATTGGCAAAAGTAGGCGTAGATCCTCAGGAGTCTCCGAGTTCCTCTTGATACGTGCAAGCACAAAGTAGTGTGTTTTACAAGAGAGAACCAAATGTCATCAAGAATCTTTATCATCAGAACGGCTTTTTGTCAGCTGATTGGGCCGTGAAGACCTGTTCTAATTAGGCGTAGTTACCGAAGTGATGGAAGCCAAAGTGAAGTAAAGTGATCTTGAAATGAATACAGTTGCATTCGAAAACGCAGCAAATGAATGGCGTGATATGTACACGTCACTTCCGCATCCCTGAGTTACATGATAAGCCAGCTAGCATCACATAACCATATGGCCGAAACGCGACTTTTATTTCGCTCCTTAGACCATATGTCGATCTGAATAATCTAGCACTAAAAATGATTTTTTATTATATATTCTACGGATAACTTTGAAAAAGTAATATCGTTCGTTGGTGTTAATTTCCTAGTATATGCGTCAGTAATTCTAAACATGAACATTTTGCCAGCGAATCAAAAGACAAATGGCGGACGCATCCAGTTTTATATAACTACATGACAACTCAAGTCTCCAGGCATGAGAGATCCGTCTGACCAGCCAATCAGTACGCAACATCGGCCACAACGACAAAAGCGACATCGGACCTCGAAGTGCGTGACCACGGACGTTGATGTCCAGCTGTAGGCGCTTGCCGCATGTTCCAAAATCACTTGAAGCTAATCAAAACATCAGTTAAGTAGGCCTTGACTAATTAAGGAAGAAAGAGTTGCTGAGCACCAAGTACTGTTCAGTGTCTACCTCTGCGACTTTCTACTCACCTTTCCTATAGCCCGAGCTGTCTGGTGGCTTCTGACACAGGTAGAGAAGGCACCAGAGACAGTTCACGGCCAGACTCAGGCAGGCCACTACAATCTGGAACAGACAGCCAACAAACTGTGCATTGGGCTCATCATTAGACACAGACAAACACAATTAACAATGGGTTGCGTTATAATAAAGAAACACATGAAAGGGTTCGTGTGAACGCTCCATTTTTCAAGGGGACGTAGATATGTTTAGATCGCAATGATGGAGAATAACAAGTCATCTCGAGCGCGGATTGAACTACGGCACCTAATCGCCTCGTACAAATGACAACAGGTCGAGCTATACTATACGCCAAGTCCCGACCTATTAAAACAATATGCGTTCATCAGCGTAGTTAGTTGTCAACGTTCCTTCGTGAGAATGATACCCTCGTGCTTCCGCAGAGCAGTCACGTGACCTTCCCTGCAAGAAGCCCGTTGACAGCAGGCGAACGACTAACTACCCTTATGAACGTATCTTTTTTAATAGATTGGAATTTGGAACAGTAGCTCGACCTGTCTGCAATTGTGCGAGGTGATTATAAGTAAAGATAAAGGTAAAGGTGATCTTTTTATATTGCGACTTTTCACCCATTGATGGATGCTTAAACCGCACACATTTACCCCCGTGCCGTCGTTCAGTCCCAGCTCGGGATGACTTGACTTATTCTCAAACAATGCGGAACGGATGAGGGTTTGTCTGGGTGGGAGGCTGTGCTCTCTATTTCAACACAAATGTTGTCGTCAGTGACTGCTCCAGAACGCTAACAGCACTAATGGTCACAGCTGCGTTTGCAAATGTTCCTCTTCGTTAGTACTATTTTTGTTTATGATAGAGAAAAAAACTAGTAAGAATGATTGAAAATACCAACTAGGATCCAACAGAACTGTCGCAAAGCGAGTAGCACCGGATCGTGCACGGCACACAGATGTTAAACTGCAAGATATATCAGTCGGTAGATCCGGATTATTGGCCCTCTAAATTAGTTGGAGGAATTAATATGACCCAGAATTAACTACATCCACCACTACTTCTCCTCTCGTTTTGTAAGATAATAATTTTCAAAAGTATTAGAACCGATAAGAAACAAGCAATAACATTTTGAAATGAAAGCCCCAAACTTGAGAAAGCAATAGCCATGATTACTGAGAATTCTGAGAGATGTAAGAAAAAGCAGAAAGATTTTCACAGAGTCGTGAGAGATGTAAGAAAAAGAAGAAAGTGTGAAAGCACAGTCATGATTACGGAGAATTTCGAGAGATGTGAGAAAAAGTACAAATATTATCCCAGCACTGCCAAGATTACTTAAAATTCTTAGAAATGTGAGAAAGAGTGGAAATATTATAACAGTACAGCCATGATTACTTAGAATTCTGAGAGACGTAACACAAGTAGAAATATTATTACAGCATTGTACACGGAGAGTGTGTGCTAAAGATGTATTCATCATTAATGTATATATGCAAACGTCACACAGGAGGCAATGGTTAACAGTCAGTTAAATCACTTTTGTATCAAGGGAAAGGAGTATATTTTGCTGAGTGTTGATTGAAGTCTCCTTTTGATCTGAAATGCAACGAGAAGGTTGGTTATACTGAAAAATAGCTTGAAGTGTTATCCGAGAGAGAGAAAAAATATTCCTGTGGGTGTCCTATTTACCAAATCAGCTTTAATCTGTTTACGCCTACCATGCAAAACTTTCAGTGCAGAAATGTGTCCCGTTTTTAGTCAGTGAGTGGCATCTGTGCTTGGACTAAAGAGGCATAGGTTGCCGACGTTAAAAAAAAATTCTCGTTGCTTTACAAGGGATTCATTTCCACGTTTCGGCAAGGCAAATTTCAAAGATTACCGCTCAGCATGCTTAAAAGGTGTTTTTCAGACACCAACTTTATTCCGTACATGTACTGTCAGCGAGCAGCTTCCAAACCGCAATTTTTCGATTACCCTTGGCTCACTCTCCGAGGAAATACAGGCCTCCAGTCTTGTTCCCTATGAGTGCCTTTCTTCTCATACAGAATTTGTGGCGTTTCGTTGGTTATACTAAATGCAGTTTCCATTTGGGGGCTAGCTTTGACCGGATCGATGTAAATTCCTTGTGAAAGGGGGTGTTAAAAATATTCGAATATCCTTTTTTTGGCATGTCGATGCTAGAGTGTCGCATTTTAAACTTCTGTAAATCGCTAACCGTTGATTCTGCTCTAAAGCAAATTTCGTCGCAGGAAAAAAACCATTAAAGGACTATCAGAACAAATCCTAACTTAAAGCGACAAAGGTGGAGATAAAATTGAAAACATGACGACAGAAGACATTTAGTATTGTATGCCTTTTTTCATTTACCTATTGTATACGTTTCTATTTGCATTGCAACACATTTGTGTCTATTCAAAGCGACAGAGGTGGAGGTAAGATCGAATACGTGATGATAGGTCACATATCATTTGAATATCTTTATTCTCGTTCATCTCGCTAAAAGTAAGTGGTTCATGAAAATGTATTTGTTCCTGTTCATCCACAAGGTTTTGCACAATGGCTTTACCATAAACCTCGGTGGACATAGCGACTAAGGTAAGGATAGAGGTATTATGCTGTGACATCTCCCATATATGTGAGTCTCAAACTATTGTACCGATTACGTTACCGATCGCTGGGCTACATGATTAGTCCTTTACAGGCGCCAGACAACGTACATGTACGGACAGATAACACTGTCTCCACTCTCCGGGGGAGCATTTCAACCTCCTGCTGGCTCAAGGGGTGAATGGGCGCAGTTTCACGGCCCGTCAGCCTTTGAGGTCATTAATCACGAAAAACATGAGAAATTGTTGGATGAAGAACAAGTCGTCACAATTTCCTTACTTATTCGACGCTTACGAAATGCGTGGGCAGGCGCCGTGTGTCTATTCGTACTCACAACCCTCAGGACAAACTCAAAGCCGGCTCATGGGTTCATTGCACTCTACATGTAGTACGCCTTCGCAGCCTTCACCGATGGTAGCTGAGAGAGCCAACGCGATGTTGCTCCTTGTTAAAGGATGAATCATCAGCAACCAACCAGCTTCAAACATTGTACTCGCTAACCCCTAGCAACTGCAGGCGAACCTCCTGACCATTGGATTAGAGCATTGCTTCGAGCGTGATTTATTCATGTCTCGCTGTAAATGAAGGACGCTCCTTCCTCACCACAGCTGGCGATTGGTTGGACAGCCCGGAGCCCAGACAGCTGATGACGTCAGCAAAGAGCGGGAGAAGGAGAGCCCCCTGGCGACGAAACGCGGAGACAGAGTGCAGTGTCTTCACAACCGGTACGGCAACCCTGCAAAAGATGAACGAATGAACGAATGAATAAATGAATGAATGAATGAAAGAATGAATGAATGAATGAATGAACTAATCGATGGAGGTCTTCGGCCTGTCATCCTGTGAAGGCTGTGTAACGACATTGAGCACGAAGGTCACTAAATCTGGTTATAGCACGAGCAAGTCAAGTCTGGATTTCTGTAGTTATTCGTGTCTTACCAATCGCAGAGGGAGACAAGGTGGGTAAGTATTCACCCCCAGCCTGCAAGGCGCCCCTGCAAGGCGCCCCTGCAAAGGCAGAATGACAAGAGCATGCAAACGATAGGGAAGAACTGAGCTCATGGACCCTTGGTTGCAGATCGATTGCAGGAAGTCAAAATGTTTCAATAATCAGAACTTGTCTAAACAGCATATAAGTTTCACACACCAAAGTAGTCTCAGCTCTGGTAGAGGCGTCAGAGTAAATCTCACAATTTACACAGGATACGGAGTTCTCATCATAAACTGTCAGTCGAAGATGTATCATCGTTCGACGTAGAATTTCGGATGTGAGTTTAACGTATTTGAAGGCTATGTCGGGTCTATGTTTATCTCAGCAGTGAGACGCAATGTTAACATCTATAGCGTCTCATTGTCATTATCATTAGATGAGAGGGAATGATGGCGACTAGGTCAATTTTGGTCAATCGATATACACGTGCCAGTTTTATTTTATTCTTGACCGACTCAAAAGTGAACTTATGTTCAGGATTAAAGCCTCAGGATAAAATTGTCCATATTTTTCACTTGTGACGTCAGTCGCGTTGCATTTGCGTCACTGGTGCCGTGCGGGAGTCGTTTTTACACTCCCTGTCAGCGGCATTGGTCGGAGCTGTTTCATTGTTTCCGTTTCGTCTCGGGGTGAGGTAAGCAGAGTCGTTTTACTTTGGACACCTGTAGGTGGAGACGCCTCTGACATCTATTGCTGCTCATTTTACACTCTGTGGTCGGAAGCAAGTTGCCAGCAGTGGCGCCGGATCGTGCCCAGTGGCGAGCTGTCTCCGGTAAGGCGTCCGACTTGCTAGAGGCGGACCGCCGGCAGCAACATGCAGTAGACCGTGAGCGTCGCCACAGAGCTGCCACGGTCCCCGTGACATCAGCGGAGTTCCCGTGCCCCACCTGCCTTCATCTCTGCCGCTCCAAACTGGGCCTGCAGAGCCAGTTACGAGTTCAAAGGGGAGAGGCACGGATCTCCCGTCATCTTGGAACCAAGAGAGCCACCATTGTAGTTGGTTTAGTAGACCTGGTTCTGAGGCGCGTTTCCCAGATAACGGGCGAATGGACATTTGTACACCGACCTATTTGTTTATATAGCGACGCCCCCCCCCCCCCCCCTACCTTTTGAGCGTCAGAATTTTCATTTTTCATTGGACATTAGCTCTAACATTTGCGGCTGTCTGTATATGGAAATGCTGCAGAAATATGATTGCGAATGAATTCAGTTGGAGTGAATAACATTTGCGGCATATTTCAATGTGGAAGTAGTAATGTGCTGCAAAAATTAACACGAATAAATGCAGTTGAAGTGTATGGCTCGATGTTCGACAAAACGTATGCACTAAAAATGCTGATGACTGTAAATGCGTACACTCACAAATCGCTCGATATAGTCTTATTTGCATATCCACACGAAAAATCAACACGTACATTAACACCTAGAAGTATTGCAATGAACGTCGCTCACTTACCTGAATTACACATTGTTTCACTAAACAGATGTTATTCATTCATTCATTCATTCATTCATTCATTCATTCATTCATTCATTCATTCATTTATTCTTCATTCACTCATGAATATTTTCTTTCATTTATTCATTTATGTGATTTGCTCTATTTAGTTGCATTAGAACAATACAGTCTGTAGGGGGGGGGGGGGGGGGGGCATATTTCATAATGATTTAACAGAAAATCAAGTACTTATGCATTCAAAGAGCGTTAATAGAATCGTTCTTTTGGCCACCTGAATCTTAGCTATTCGCTCAAAGGGGTTAAAATCCTGTCGTTCAAATATTCACCTAGATCTTAGATATTCGTTGAACCGGGTTAGAATCCTGTCGCTCAAATGGTCACGTAAATCTTAGATATTCGCTCAAGGGGGTTAAAATCCTGTCGCTCAAATAATCACATAGATCTTAGATATTCTAACAGGGTTAGAATCCTGTCGCTCAAACGGTCACGTAAATCTTAGATATTCGCTCAAGGGGGTTAAACACCTGTCGCTCAAATGGTCACCTAGATCTTAAATATTCGCAGAAAGGGGTTCGAATCCTGTCGCTCACATGGCCACTTTCTTGTCGCTCTTTTGGTCTGTCAAAGCGCTTACATGTCTGACGCCGAGACAAAACTTTGCGAGTCAAAAGTAATTGGAGGTGAGTTTTGGACTTATTCTTTTTCACGAGATCACTGTAATCATGCCGGACTCAGTGTTGAAATTGAGATGAAACAGCAGGCAGTGTTGGAGAGCGGAAAATGCGTTTATAAAACTGCCTCATTGAACGTAGCGTATGGTTACAACGATTTCTTACGAAAAACCGGAAAGGCCCTGTGTTTCCCTTCGGCTAGCACATCACAAATTTGGAGGACGTGCCTCTGCTTTGCGCAATTCTGATTAAACTTGAATATAACGCTGCAAAGTACAGGAAAGTTCGACATCGTTGTACAAGTTTCCATCCATTTCAGGCAAGTTACCGAGTTACGTGACGTAGGTTAGTGCGAAATTGCTGTGGAGTTTCACGTGACGTAGTTTAGTGCGGAATTGCTGTGGAGTTTCACGTGACGTCATTCTAAGGTTTTTTTCTATATGACAGTTCCTTCTAGCTCATTCCACGTCATTCTAGAAGCCGTTCTAAAATGCCGCTTGCGGGGCCTGAAATCGATGTGATTCGACCTAATTTTGTGGCTGGACACTGAGTTTATGGCATTAGTGTCCTGTAATTAAGCACCGGCTCAAGTCCTCCAAAATAGGGTTCAGTGAAGGAAGTACAGTGTTTGAAGGTGAGAACACACAAAGACGTGTCAGTCACTGACCATGCCGTGGATTGGGTCTGCTGCGGAATGACAAGTGAATTCATGAAGGTTTCCGAAACGGAACAACTGGATTTTAAATTTTCCTGCAGCAAAGTAGGAGAACCCTCGTCACAGTGGACGATGGGAGGGAACGGTCCTAACAATGACAACGTGGGGAGTTTGCATGATCTGAAAAATGGGCAGGCATATTCTTATGAGCTCGAGCCAAATTACTTTTTGACGAGGATTTCGTTTGTTATGTGACGTTTCTTGTGACTGATCGTCACTTCTTTCGGCAGAATTTATTTCATTTGTCTGGGTTTAGTAAGCTTCCATGTGTCGGACAAAGAAAATAATTTACATTTTTTAATTGGTTGACCCTGTTCAGCCTTCATGTTAGTGAGCTGTCAGTATCATTCTTGATGCAACTCTCGTAGTGTATGTAATTTTAAGACCGCGAAACCGATATCTCCACCACTTTTGGAGAGCCACGGTGCTAGATCCTGTGCAGAAGCATAATTCAGGGGAAACAACTCCACATATCGATGTCAGTACCTCCGAAGATGGCAATTAGCTCCCTTTAATGTGTGTATAGAATAATGCCTGCGCGTGCGCATGTGTGTGTGTGTGTGTGTGTGTGTGTGTGTGTGTGTGTGTGTGTGTGTGTGTTGTGTGTGTATCTGCGTGCGTGCGTGTGTGTGTGAATGTAGTGTGTGTAATTTTGTGTGTGTGTGTGTGTGTGTGTGTGTGTGTGTGTGTGTGCGCGCGTGTGTGTGCGTGTGTGTGTGCGTGTGTGTGCGTGTGTGTGCGTGAGTGTGTGTGTGTGTGTGCGTGCGCGCGGGAGTGTGTGTGTGCGATTGTGGATGTATGTTGTGCGTGTGTGTGCGCGTGTGAATGTGTATGTGCACATGCGAGCGTGTGTGTGCATGCGTGCGTGCCTGGATGTGCATCTTTGTGTACGTGTGTTTATGCCTGTGAGTGATCGATGCATGTATATGGGTGTGTGGACAGTCAGTTGTGTAACTAATGGAGTGAAAATCCTTTTGACACATTTGCGTTCATGCTTACATTTGTACACAAGCTTTTAAATGCATACATGTGAGGTGCACATGTGTGAGAGCTTATGTGTATCTTCACGTACATGTCACCTGTAAAGACCAATCACCGTAAGCACTGCCTCACTATCACCTATGTCTGCTTCTCTGAGTCCGTGCAACATTTATATATCAGCCGTGAAGTCAAATATTGTTCACTTTGTCTGAATCAACACCCTCGTGTTTTGCACAGATCAACATCAAATTAAACGGTCCGATTTCGACGCTTCGTGCTCCCACCACTACAGTTTTTTCTCTTGCGGTCATGAAAAGGGGCTTTTTAAAGTTTAAGGCCCATTCTCTTATGACTGAATATATGGCAGTTGTTTTCCGCCAAGTTAACGACGAATATTATCGACTACTCTCCCAATGAAGGCCACGACACATCTTTCACTTTTTACTTTATATGTTTTGAAAATACATATTTTATTTAGGCAGATTTTGCAATTGCCCCCCCCCCCCCCCCCCCCCCCCCCCCCCCCGAGCATGACCAGTATTTACATAGCGTTCACCACAAGCGGACTAAGTATTATCACGGTGTGGGTCAAACAATAGTTTTCAACAACTAACTCCAATGTAGACCACACGCAGCCCAAATTTTCACAGAATGCGGGCCATGAGCAACGGCTTGTATCTACTCAATGCAGGATCAATGAAAATAATGTGTGCATACAATATAGGTCACAAGTAGTCTTACTATTTATACAGTGAAGGCCAGATGCAAGTCTAGTGTTTACTCCATAGAGGACAGAGTCTAAGGCACCCCCCACCCCCCCACCCTCCACCCACCCACCCACACCCCACACTCAGTCTTTTCTCCCCCTTCCTCCAATCTCCACGATTAACTTCGGCGCCCTGTTATTCATATATATAATAGCACATTTTCTCTGAAGGTCATTTTGTCCCCTGACATTCCCACTCTGGCTAACTCCTGGTTTGTCTCCCCTTCCACCCCCCACCCCCTCCTCCTCTTCCCAGGACCCCCACCCCTTCCTTCAGGAGAGTATTACGTCATAGGGGGGACGACTGAGCATGAAAAATGCAGCTGACGTCATTTCACCTCCTGAATTATTCAACTTGCATGAAAAGGCACGTCGATGTTATCTTCTTCCTATATAATGGGTAAAGTAGCTTCATGATTGTGCAACTTTCCCCCCAATAATGGATGCTCAAACCGCTTTCTATCAGACACCATACTTGCAATCTCTCCAACGCCATCTCAACTCGCCGTCTGTACTTCCATCGTGCAAATGGTTAGATAAAACCAGTGTGGATGTGCATAAAGTGTGTGAATCTCATTCAGAGGAAGATGCAGTTGGAGATGGCAAGGGACAAGGTCAGCAGAGATGAGGTCAGAGTTTGATAGGGTTGGAGTAGAATAGATGAGGAGATAGAGGGAGAGAGGAGAGTTGGAGATGGGAATGGGTCAAGAGGAGGAGTGTACTGGGAGAAATTTTACAGAGACGAAATGACCTCGGGGAGGGGGGGGGGGATTTTTTACGGGGGAGAAATGGTGGAAGAAATTGTTACGAAGGATAAATGATCGGGGGAAAATAGTTGCGGGGTAAAATGTTACTGGGAAAAATGAACCAGGGGAGACAAGACCGAGGAGAAGTGGCCGGGAAAGAAACGGACAGACATCGTCGGCTAGCAGCTATTACTGTGTCCATACAGTGCAGGCGGCGAACCATTCTACTATTCACATCATCCAAGTGTACATGAACAAAGTGTTGTTCGTAGACGAACCCAGTGTTCAAAGAATGCTAACTCACTGAAGTATGATACTCACACTGTGTAGGCCGCACTCCACGTCACAGCTGACGTCATCACCATGACCAACCCAGCCACAAGAGTGACGTCATTGAGGCAGTTGCCTGAAAGGCGCCACGTCCAGTCCTGGCTGACGTCACACGCTGGAGCGCTGTCCTTGATCTCGCCGCTCATCGTCTGGGAGAGAAATAAACCTTCTATTCAGTGTGTCTGAAAACGTAATACCACTACTCTACTTTTCCCACTAATGTCTACGGCAAGTTGTGCGTACAGAAGTATACATACATGTAGTCGTAGCAGAATCAATTGCGACACTCCGATAAAAAAATTGAAACACTAGGATAGCGTAGAAAAATTATTTGTCGAACAAAACCGAAAGAGTGGAATACATCACTACAAAGGCAGAGATGTGGGAGGCGTATCTGGATCAGGAGGAGTCGCCACCGCTTCCGATGCAGAGTGGCCATGTTTGCTAATCACTTGTTTAATCGGCTACTCATTTGAATGAATGAATGAATAATTGGATGGCTAAATGAATGAATGTTGAATGAAGGATGAATGAATGAATGAATGATGAATGAATGAATAAATGAATGATGAATGATGAATGAACGAACGAACGAACGGACGGACGAACGAATGAAGTAAGTAAGTAAGTTGTAAGGTCTATCAGCCTGCAAATGTATAGGTTATGTAAGGCCATTGACCACACATTCACTAGAGGTGGTTAGAGTAAGAGCAAAATCAAATCTCGGTTTCCTTGATTTTTCACCTTTTACGAATTGCGTGGGTAGATGCTGTAGGTGTAATCATACCCCAACCCACAGGGGGAGACTCATTAACATAAAGAAAATTGTCTGTGTGACTTTTCGTCGCAAAGCAATAAATGAATAAACAAACAAACAAATGAATTAATGAATAAATGAACGAATGAATAATTCAATAAATTAATGAATGAATAAGTAAATAAACACTAAACAACCAAACAGACAAACAACAAACCAACCAACCAACTAAACAAACAATGAATGAATGAATGAATGAATGAATAAATAAATAAATAAATAAATAAATAAACGAATGAATTAATAAAATTAAAAACACTGGGGGTAACAACAAACATGGCGAGCATTTATTTATCTAATACAAAAATTTAATAGTTGTTTTGATTTCCTCCGTCGTACATAGTTGTTTCTAGAACAGACGCCATTTGATTCACAATTATCCCTGGCCAACGCGTGTTGCAGTGTTTACTAACAAATCACAGTGTCCCACAATCCAAGGCTTTTAAAGTGTAAGATACATTGCCAAAATTACTACAAACAAATAATGTCTGTTGCACACAGCATTCATAAGAAAGTCCAGAGATATTGAAAACATGTGTGATATCGAGTGAAGTAGAAATACACACAACTGCTGTAATATTAGTATAGATTACGTCAGCCAGATTTCCCTTGTGATTACGTAATCACCGCCATGTAGGTGGGTCTGCGGGAAAGATATATCTGATGAATCATGGAAGAACCCTCCAACGCATATCGAAAATTTAATCTTGTTTCTTAAATTAAAAAAATTGCTTCAGCAATCTCAGGTCCTGAAAGAAGTCATTTAAAACATTTAAAACTCGCACAATGAATATTTATAAAATGCAATGAGTATCAGACACCATCACTACTATTACAACAAAGAACCATCTCACACAAATACAAAACGTAAAAAGAAGTCGAAGATTATGCACGCAGGTGCGCGTACATACAAAATATTCGCACACATTTCCCATGCACACACTAGATTTTTCTTGGTGAAGCTCTGCCTGAGTCTTCAACAAATGCATACACACGTAATGCAAACTCTCTCTCTCTCTCTCTCTCTCTCTCTCTCTCTCTCTCTCTCTCTCTCTCTCTCTCTCTCTCTCTCTCAAAGCAATAAGGCAGAATTCTACTCTACGCAGGTGCAAGTTCTACCCGAACTTGGACTCCTTGAACTCTCGCAGCAAAGTGGGTAATGTATCACCACGTAAATCAACCATGAAACAGCACGAAATGTGCCCCATTTGTTTGTCAGGTGCGGATGAATTTGTAACGATTGCACTGACGAATGGAAGATGACAGCCACAGCCCTGCTTGTGAAGCCAGCATAAGGGACAGCTGTGTTTGCTCAATGTGATCATTTTGTTCCCTGCAGGTTCCGGGAGGCCTTGTGGAGTAAAATAGTTCACCCATTACAAACAATATGCGTTAGTCGAAATGGAATGCTCATGAGCAAACACGACTTCAGTATTAGAGCTGTGATTATCCGATCTTACTTCTGTTGGTACCTATCTCAAACTTCATACAGTTCGAAGGTATCGACTTAGTATGTTTTTTCCAAGAGGCATTGACTGATATATGAACGACATTGATTAGACAATATGTCAGACTGTATGACATTGTGAAATAAATAAAAACAAACAAGTCAAAATGAACAGACACATAGATAACTACAATTTGTGTTACCTTAGTCTTCAAAAGAAGCTCTGCCGTAAAACACGCAACACGAAGACCTGACGGGACGGGAAGGGTTGAGGGAAAGGCTACAGCACAGAATCTGATAAGACTTTCAAAGACAGATGCCTTTTTCCCGGGTCAATGCCAGTCCCGTGTCACGTAACTGATAGCAGTGGTGACCCTTTGATCTCTTCATGACTCGTGCAATAACGTCATTCACAGATAGCGTTCCCGCCCTTTCCGGAACTCAGTGAGTGAGTAGGTTGGAGGATCTTCGATACTGGATGACTCGACAGCATGAATTCCATCTTCTCCTTCGTCATGGTCGTCGTCTTCGTCATTATCATCATCATCATCATCATCATCATCATCATCATCATCATCATCATCATCATCATCATCATCATCATCATCATCATCATCATCATCATCATCATCATCGTCATCGTCGTCATCGTAATCATCCTCATCCTCATCCTCATCCTCATCCTCATCATCATCATCATCACCATCATCATCATCATCATCATAGTCGTCGTCATCGTCGTCGTCGTCGTCGTCGTCGTCATCGTCATCATCATCATCATCATCATCATCATCATCATCATCATCATCATCATCATCATCATCATCATCATCATCATCATCATCATCATCATCATCATCATCATCACGAGATGATCCTATGAGACAAAGTCCTGATGAGACTCCAAGGTAAAGTAAAAATGTTGCGTACAAGAGAAATGATGATCGACGACCCCGGAGCACTATAATCCACCTGACGTTTGTTACGTCGACGAGTGGCGCACGTACGTCCCGCGAAACACATGGCTACGCGCAGCAGAGCTGCATTACAAATGAGCGACTTCCTAGTGGGGGGGGGGGGGGGGGGGGGGGGGGGGGATGTTTGGTGATCCTCTCCGCACGAAAAGGGCCTTGATAGCACATACACTTGATTTGGTGGGTCAGGCGACGGTTCGAAATATCACACGCACGCACGCACGCACGCACGCACACACACACACACACACACACACACATAACAAACACACAAATAACACACACACACACAAATAAGTAACACACACACAAACAGCACACATACACAAATAAAACAAACACACACACACACACACAAATAACACACACACATACACACACAAATAACACACACACAAATAACACACACACACACACAAAATATACACACAAACACAGGCGCGCACGCGCACGCGCACGCGCGCACGCACACACATGTACATAAGGACGCATGCACGCACATACACACACGTACACACACACGTACACACACACATGCACACACACACACACACACACACACACACACACACACACACACACACACACACACACACACACTATTTCATGGCTCATTTATTAATATTCGTCTCAAAAGGAAATGAACCCCACTGTATCCAAAGATTTTTCCATTCCCAACACATGCACACACAACACTGACGCTGTCGTCGTGCGTCACTGTGGCAGCCAATCGCGGTTGGCATTAGTGGAGCAAGAGCTTCAGTAGTGCTCTGTAATTGGGATATATTTTTGTCGGGTGGACAGCGTCAGTGTGGAACGCGTACATTCGTCTCGAGTACGACTGGCTTTCACCTACGTCTTGGCTCACCTCTCCTCCCACTCTTCATCCCATTTGTTGAATGAAAGAACTTGTCACTGAGCCATATGAAGGCCACGTCTCCGCTTCCACTGAGTCACTCGTCTTGAAAAGTCACATGCTGATTCCCCTCCATTTTAAAAAATGACACGCAGAGAGAGGTTTAAATGCTGTGGAGCTGTGGCCCTCCTTAAACCTGTCGTACACGAGGCGCTACCACACGTTCCACACTGACGCTCTCAGCGTGTCGTTGTGGCAGCAAGTTGAGGTTTGCATTAGCGGAGCAAGAGCATCAGCAGTGCTCTGCGATTGGAAGCTATTTTTGTCGGGTGGAACGTGTGAAGTTGCCTTGAGTACGACCGGCTGAAGAGCGAGTGGGTCAAACTGCAGTCGCTTGCTGTCAGTGGGTGCGGGTTTCGATCCCAGACGTGCATCCTCTGAGAAAGATGCTGAACTCTCGCTGCTTCAGTTCATACTGATACGATGTCCTCACATTGTTAAGAGGGAAGTTTATAGAAAGTTATGACCAAACATGGACCGAGTGTATAAATGCTGGTAGTATGTATATCTTTTAGTGCACCCTCAAACAATTTCGATTTTCCAAAGATTACCTTAGTGTAGTGAACATGTGAATATTGCGGGATTGTTTGACACACTTTAGATTGGGTATTTGCGAAATTTACACTCAAAAAAACAGATGCTACGCTGACGACTGCACTTGCCCATTATATACAGAAGAGTAGGAGGAGGAGGAAGTTATTTTTTTTACCGCAATGCCCTGTTTACGAAGATACTCCCATAAATCATTTGCCATTAATGAGTTTGAGACGAGATCAAAACATTGATTTAGTTGTTGAAAAGCACTGAACAATAAACTATTTGGGCTGTATGTTTGTACTTAGTTTATGCAATTAGCGTCGAAACACTGTTTTTTTTTGGAAATTCAATACTGCAAATAATTCTGTGTATTTGACAACGGGCCCGAGGCCTAACAATAAAGTAGTAGTATTTGTTGTTGTTGTCGTTGTTGGTGTCTATCTATACTGATGTAAATCCTTGTGTCGGTAATGTCGGTAATAGCTGAGGTAGGAAAGAAGTTGCGAGCGAAAACTGCGATGTGCTGATTTTCTGCATAGTTGCATGCTCCTCAGAGCTGAAGGTGTTTTTATTTATTTAATTGACAACTGGATCGGCATGATGATAACATGTTAAAAGTGTACGCTTTGAGAACCCGTTAAAGATAGCTTCACTAGTGATTTGACTCAGTTTTTTTAAAAGTACACTTACTGTCTCTGCCAACGTCAACGGCCAATAATTCAAAAACGACCAATTTGTGGGGAGTCGACTACAATCTGCATTAATTTCACATGCAATAATCTTATTCTATGTCTATTCTTCCACCACTTTAAAGCTCTCATGACACTAATCACACAAAGCCTTCACATCCGACGTGGAGTGCGGGTTTGTACAATTTGTCAGAGCAGGTCACAACTCACATGAGGCAGACATTGCTCGCAGCGCGGCGTTTCCAGCAGCGCAATGCTGCTCCAAGTTCCGCGCTGCGTGCAACTACTTCGTTTAGAAATCCCTGCAACCGATGGGCCACAATAGTGGACTCGTCCGAGGAGAGGGGTTCGGACCCCGCCCCCCCCCCCCTTCCCCCCTGGCAGGCCACTTCATCTGATTGGCTGCGTTTTTACATAGGCGTTGATGCTCGAAACAGAGCCGAATCGCCTTGACGACTCCTGCAGATATGATATTCATCGGAACCCATTTCAGCTGAAAGCGCATTGTGTACACCAGTTTGTCAGTTTTTCACACTTTATCGTCATTCTGTGGACGGAATAACCGTGTATGTGAGCCAGTGAGCACGCAATAATTTGTTGTCATTCTGTGTGGGAGTCACTGCAAATTAAACGACCAACATCGCACCCCTTTCCTCGGACGAGTCCACTAATGTGGCCCATCAGTGGAAGAGATTCCTTCAATTATGTAGATACATACACTACAGTGCTGCAGTATCATTGCCGTCTGTATTCAAGACGCATGTTTAGCAGAGAAAGCGACGACACACTCGGCACTTGCTATCAGGCAACTACCAGATCTACTTCTTGCTCCGCCTGACTGATGGACCACATTGCAGGCAAGGGTTCAAGACATGAAAACACGTTCATGCGTGTCAAGGAGTTTCGAGCGAGTCCAAACCATACACGCAACAGCTGGTGCGAAAACAGAGCAAGTTATGACTGGCTTTGTGAGAGCAGAAATGCATCTTGGGTTCTCATACTCACCAACTGACCCGTTGATGTGAGGCTATTAAGAGAGTAATAGTACCTTCACCGGACACTACACAATGCATTATCGACCCTTACATTTATGGATGTAGGTCAGTCCGGTGTTAAAGGCAAGGCATTCTGCACATTTCCGCCTTAAAGAGATTCCAAACGCACTGGAAAGATTTTCACCTACGTAACTGTAGAATATTTGGTTTGAGAGATGACTCAGCGAAGAGAAAAGAACTAAACTGAAGGTGCGATGATATGGTGTTAAAATAAAACCAGCCACCCTGAAACTGCAAAGTCAACACAAGAGCAGTTGGACACATACACAAATGCCTTATTTGGTCATGCAGTCTGTGTGTTTGGGTTTTGTGTGTGTGTGTGTGTGTGTGTTTGTGTGTGTATGTGTGTGAGTGTGTGTGTATGTGTGTGTGTGTTTGTGTGTGTGCGCGTGTATGTGTGTGTGTGCGTGCGTATATGTGTGTTCATGTGTGTGTGTGTGCGTTTGCATGTATGCATGTATTTTACTATGTGTTTGGGCGTGTGTGCGCGTGCGTGCATATATATGCATGCGTGTGATTGGGGAAGGAATAGAGAGAGAGAGAGAGAGAGAGAGAGAGAGAGAGAGAGAGAGAAAGAAAAAGAGGGGGAATGAGAGAGACAGGGTTGAGAAAGAGAGGAGAGGGAGAGAGAGAGAGAGAGAG
>JAWQFJ010002693.1:149544-151391 GCA_034096865.1 Theodoxus fluviatilis | reverse complement strand
ACTTACTGAAAGGCGATGGCCTCGGGGGCGGTCCACCTGACGGGGATCTTGCCTCCCTGCAACACGTAGTACTGTCGTAGTGAGGGAATTGTGTGTGTGTGTGTGTGTGTGTGCGTGTGTAGTGTCTTTATGTGCATTCTCGCGTGCGCACGTGCATTATGTGTGTGTACGTGTGTCTGAGAGAGAGAGAGAGAGAGAGAGAGAGAGAGAGAGAGAGAGAGAGAGAGAAAGAATGCAACAGTGCAGTCAATTTGTGAATTTCTAGTTATACTTTCCTCTGACAACTAAGTATTCTAGAAGTGAGATATACATTAGGTTGCACGGGTGAAGTTTTTTTCTCGAAAATATGATCTACTTTGTATACAGTCGTCATGAGAGAATGAGAAAAGACAGCCATTTTTAAAAACTAGGATGATGATCTAGTGAACAAAATGCATTGTTTTAGCTGCCAAATTTCAGCTGCAAATCCACCTCAGCTTACATGTTAATAAAATGTAAGCTAGCCATTATACTACTAAACTACAGGTTTTAAACTTATTCTTAAACAAAACTGTCTACAGTTGACTTCTCTGACTAAAACCTAACACGACAGCTCTGGTAAATGAATGCTGAGAAGACAAATTATCCAACACGATTGCCATAGCGTGGTAAAAGAAAACGTTTTCACACGCAAAGGAGAAGCTGCCTGCTGGATGCAAAGGAGAAGCTGCCTGCTGGAGGCAAAGGAGAAGCTGCCTGCTGGATGCAAAGGAGAAGCTGCCTGCTGGAGGCAAAGGAGAAGCTGCCTGCTGGATGCAAAGGAGAAGCTGCCTGCTGGATGCAAAGGAGAAGCTGCCTGCTGGAGGCAAAGGAGAAGCTGCCTGCTGGAGGCAAAGGAGAAGCTGCCTGCTTGAGGCAAATAACTCACCCTGGTGGTGTAGGCTCCCTCGGTGGTGTCTGTCTCGATCTCCCGGGACAGCCCGAAGTCGGCCACCTTGCAAACTAGCGAATCGTTGACCAGGATGTTCCGGGCAGCCAGGTCCTGTAAGCAGCCACGCACACTGGTGTCACACACCATCACTGCAGCTCACCTTGAGTGGATTTGACATTTGACACTTGTAAAGATGTGCGACGGAGATCAGCGACAGGTGAACTTTTCACGTAAAGTGCAAATCACATTCACGCTGTCTTCACCGTATGACGACAGGCAATATCTTCAGTGTGTTCAAAGCATATTTCGTCTCTAAGCATTAGTACTTTGCAGCAGAGACGTATGGACCAGGGGCGGACGAGGGGGGGGGGTGTTTCCGGACACCCCCCCCCCCCCCAAAAAGAAAAATAAAGAAAAAAAAATTATATATATAATTTTTTTCATAAAAATGCGTCAGATTAGACCATTTTGCAGCCTTCTTCCCCCCCCCCCCCCCCACCCCCCCCGCTCCGCACTCCCCCCGCCCCCCCCCTCCCCCCACCATCGCACCCGCCCCGCCGCCTCTTCTCCCCCGCCCCCTGTTTTGTCCGGCCGGCGCCTCCGCGCGTCCGCAGCCTCTGGCCCCCCCCCCCCCCCCCCCACCCTACCCCGCGCCCCCCGCCCCCCCGCCGCCCCGGCGCCCTCCCTCTCCGTCCCCCGACCCCCAACCCCTCCCGCTCCCCCCCCCCACGCCCCCCCACCCCCCCGCCCCTCCCGTCCCCCCGCTTTGGGGGCTGTGCCGGCTGCGTCCATTGTGCGTTACGCGCGTGCCCCCCCCCCCCCCCCGGTTTCTAAAAAAAGTTTGGACCCCCCCCCCAAAAAAAAAAGAAAAGAAAAAAAAAGAACTGATCCGCCCCTGTGGACTGTAGCTGTCTATGAACGTGTCCACCCATCCATC
>JAWQFJ010002693.1:117044-147044 GCA_034096865.1 Theodoxus fluviatilis | reverse complement strand
CATGTGAAATCAGCATGTGAAATCAGCATGTGAAATCAGCATGTGACAGGTACGCTCCTTCTCGAGGATTTCGTCTGGATGTGCGGCGTATATTATGCGGCCATCTAGAAGTGGGCACACGACTGCGACTAAAAGTCCATGTTTTTGCATACAGAATGAGTTTTCGACTTTGTTACAACCTCGCATGTGTGTAACAAGCAATCTTTGTCACGTAGGAGATGCAGATCCAGCCATTATCTGGAAATCGTGGACTACAATGCGACAAGAGGCAAAGTGTGAGGTTTGCAGAATTTACCGATATGCGCTGGCTGTTGCTCCTGTTGGAGGCTCACAACGGCATTCCAGGAAGTGCTTTAATCTAACAATAATATAACAAGTCACTTTAATGAAAATGTCTGTACATTTCTGGCACTTCGTGCTTTACTTACATATATTATAAAACAATATGTTCACTGTTCAAAAGGCTCCAGGCAACGCATGATTGTGAGCATCCGTGGAGTGGCTGCAACCCTTGCACGTCATGTGTGGGATGTGGAGTGGCTGCAACCCTTGCACGTCATGTGTGGGATGTGGAGTGGCTGCAACCCTTGCACGTCATGTGTGGGATGTGGAGTGGCTGCAACCCTTGCACGTCATGTGTGGGATGTGAATACGAAGGAAGGTATCAATACGAACAGGTAGCTACGTGTGGGCGTGGGAGTGGGTGTGACTAGATGCAAGTCTGTGTGGGCTTACAGGAAGGGACCACGGTGGTGCCGCCTCCCACGCCACGGAGACTGACTGAAGACAACACAACAAGGCGCGCGTGAGTGCACAGTCACCTCATTCAGGTAACAGTACATTCGGAAATAGAGCAAGGGTCACTTTTATTCTCTCCCAAAAACAATTCAAGTGAATGTTTGTAAATAAAAAGTGGGTAGAAACAATAAAACAATCTTAAAACGTTTGTAGCACAGGATTTCGTCATCGTGCCAATATGTTAGGAAAGATCGAATCCCAACAAGCAAAAAAAGGACATGCATGTAATTAATTTTTTAATATCTTCAAATTTAATTAGGAAAATATATTTAGTGTATAATTTGAAAAGGTGAACACAACTCGTCAACTACAAGATTTACATTTCCACAGACGCACGAGGCCACGGTCCTGCTGTCAAACGGCCACGGACTCATGCACCACTTTTGCAGTCACCTACACACTCTCATGCCACTCTCCTCCAATGCACCACTTTTGCAGTCACCTACACGCTCTCACACCACTCTCCTCCAACGCACCACTTTTGCAGTCACCTACACGCTCTCATGCCACTCTCCTCCAATGCACCACTTTTGCAGTCACCTACACGCTCTCACACCACTCTCCTCCAATGCACCACTTTTGCAGTCACCTACACGCT
The DNA here is from genome assembly GCA_034096865.1 of Theodoxus fluviatilis. Classification (NCBI taxonomy): domain Eukaryota; kingdom Metazoa; phylum Mollusca; class Gastropoda; order Cycloneritida; family Neritidae; genus Theodoxus; species Theodoxus fluviatilis. Next base: position 145,648 of record JAWQFJ010002693.1, on the reverse strand, counting down.
CTCACACCACTCTCCTCCAATGCACCACTTTTGCAGTCACCTACACGCTCTCATGCCACTCTCCTCCAACGCACCACTTTTGTAGTCACCTACACGCTCTCATGCCACTCTCCTCCAATGCACCACTTTTGCAGTCACCTACACGCTCTCATGCCACTCTCCTCCAATGCACCACTTTTGCAGTCACCTACACGCTCTCATGCCACTCTCCTCCAATGCACCACTTTTGCAGTCACCTACACGCTCTCATGCCACTCTCCTCCAATGCACCACTTTTGCAGTCACCTACACGCTCTCATGCCACTCTCCTCCAATGCACCACCTTTGCAGTCACCTACACGCTCTCATGCCACTCTCCTCCAATGCACCACTTTTGCAGTCACCTACACGCTCTCATGCCACTCTCCTCCAATGCACCACTTTTGCAGTCACCTACACGCTCTCATGCCACTCTCCTCCAATGCACCACCTTTGCAGTCACCTACACGCTCTCATGCCACTCTCCTCCAACGCACCACTTTTGTAGTCACCTACACGCTCTCACACCACTCTCCTCCAATGCACCACTTTTGCAGTCACATACACGCTCTCATGCCACTCTCCTCCAATGCACCACTTTTGCAGTCACATACACGCTCTCACACCACTCTCCTCCAATGCACCACTTTTGCAGTCACATACACGCTCTCATGCCACTCTCCTCCAATGCACCACTTTTGCAGTCACCTACACGCTCTCACACCACTCTCCTCCAATGCACCACCTTTGCAGTCACATACACGCTCTCATGCCACTCTCCTCCAATGCACCACTTTTGTAGTCACATACACGCTTTCATGCCACTCTCCTCCAATGCACCACTTTTGCAGTCACCTACACGCTCTCATGGCACTCTCCTCCAATGCACCACTTTTGCAGTCACATACACGCTCTCATGCCACTCTCCTTCAATGCACCACTTTTGCAGTCACATACACGCTCTCATGCCACTCTCCTCCAATGCACCACTTTTGCAGTCACCTACACGCTCTCACATCACTCTCCTCCAAAGCTTCACCACCATCCCACCACTCCACTCCCTCCACCCCTTCCCTCCCTAGGCAGGACAGGACGGCGTACCTCCTCCAATGACGGACTCGATGGTGATATGCGAAGCGTCGATCTCCCGTGTGAACTCGCGCACGGCCTGGTTGGGGTCCTCGTAGGTGTGGGGGTCGATGTAGGTCCGCACAGAGCTGTGCACGGAGCCCGGGGAGGGGAAGAGCGGCATGGTCACTGCAAGAAGAGGGACACTGGTCAGTGACAAGGCTGTCTGCACAGAGGGTCTCAGTCCTCCCTCCTGGAACCAGACTTGACCACGGCACATGGCCTCCTGCCGAGCAGCAAGATTGGTGGTCTTCTCGCATCTTTGGTCGTGGACAGAAGGGTGAGAATGACATGAGGAGGTAAAAAAAGGACACTGTTCGCATTAAAAGATGACATCTATGTCCCTAATGATGCCAGAGAGTGCGACCAGAGATGTGGATTGCCACAGGAGGATATTCTTGCCGTAATATGAGAATACTGCAGCTGAAAATCTGCAAAATTCCCACAGAGCCTACTCCAAAATAGTGCTAACGCAAGAAGAAAATACTAAAACATCAGTAGTACTAAGCTACTAATTGTGTTGTCTTTGTACATCGTTTCGCCTCGAGCTCCAGAGTTCAATGTAAGGCAGACGTGCGTGCAGATTTTTCTTTTGTGCAGCTATTTACAATTTAATTAATGACGATTTTTCAAAGTCCCATCTTCGTCTGTCTTCATCTTTCACAAGCTGTGGTAACTCAAGGCATCAAAGTCTGAGGTTGTGGTCGTCATTCTTGCTGCAGACTGATCACTTTGCACATTTGCACAGATGTTTTCTCTTTGCATTCTTTTACCGCTGACGTGTGTGATTTAATGCAACAGTTAGCTTCGATTAATCCAGATTTTCCTTCGGATAATCGTTATTCACAATGAGGACAAAAAGGAAAACTGTGTTATTCCTACACAATGAGACACAGGATCATACTGTTCACTCACTTATCGAAGTCGATAAATGCCAAATATACCAACTTTTGTCAAAATGCACTCGAATAATACCCTCCGGCTCCCTGGCTGATTTTGTCAGGAAGGACAACTGACAAACGCCAGAACGCATGCACAAACCATGCTCTTTGCCGCGAGGGGCATTCGAGGTCAAAGTGTCATTCCAACTACTCGTCTGATCTACTACGTCCATGCCATCTTCACGTCTCCATGCACTATCTCTGTCCACGTCTAACGTCCCCTCTACGACTGAGGCATTCCTCTCCATAGCCTTTGTCCCACTACACCTCTTCGACTTCCTCGGCATCTACTCCACAGAAACGGGTCATTCCCACACAGACTAAGGTCATGCCAGGAGTCGAACTTTTCACTGCACCACCAACTATGGCATTCCAAGAAAGAGATATCTTTGTCAACATGTAAACAGTGCGTGAATCTTCCCCATCGTGTTTTCGTCTACTCCTGAGTGCTCTTGATGTCAAGCAACATTTCAAAACAGACGGGGGACAAGTTTAAGAAAAATGGGAATTGATGAGGATTCATCTGATGATGAAGTTAACAAGTCGCTGGAGGGTGAAGGACAATTCACGCTGTATTAGCACATCAAGGGTTATTTTGAAGTCACTGCAGTCTGGTGACCAGTTGTAGACTAAGTGATCATTAGGAAATGGTTACGGGTTGACAAAAAAAAAATGCCTTTTCACTCCACATATAAAATGTTAGGGAAAATGTGGGAAGGAAGGTTATGGCTGTGGAGATACGGAAGGGAAAAACTCCAAACGCCAGAGGACCAGGTGATGTTAAGACACTTTCCGAGGAAAACACGTGTGTAGCTGGAGGTGTTGGAATTAATCAGGAGATGCGCCAGGTCCAGATTTCTCAGGAGAAAATCTGCAAGGGGAAACCTGCAAACTACGAGAGATGACTCGCTCCTCTACATCCAGGGTTACAAAGGGGAGCAGGCATGCAGAGAAAACGAATGATGCAGCAGTGAGAATCAGACGGACCATCACCATTAGACTCCAGAGATGAGAGAAGCAAAGACACAAGCTAATGCGACTACAGCCTAAGTAGGAAGGACTACAGGGGCTGGGCGAGAAGGAGGGCCTCCCACGCCGCCAGCCAGGGTGAGCAGGCCGGGACATACTTACATCCACCAACTAGGTGAGCCTCCAAGGGGGGGTAGGTAATGACTGGAGAGAGAACAAACCACCGGGCCGTGATGACTGCTTACAGCAAGCACAGCACTCACAACTAGGACATACACCGGTCACAGCCTGCACAACAATGAGCCTCCCTTAAATCCCCTCCCCCCCCCCCCCCCCCCTTCCTCCCAATGTTCCGAGTATGTAGCCTCCCTCATACTAAGGTATCCTTTGACTTCCATTCACCGTTGTTTTGTTGCTTACGTTTTGACCTCAACCTATTCCTTACTGACAGTTCCATCAATAGTCTTGTCTTGTCCCAGAGGTCACTTCTACTACTGCTACTTCAGTCAGAAGAAGCCATGGTTGAAATTCACATCCAGATTTCGTGTTTCAGTTTTGACTATCAAGATCGAGTTCGCTCTCTCCCTATTCTCTCCGGTTCTCAGATAGGACCGATGGAGGATGGAATAAATTCTTGACCCATTTATTACAGTGGGCTAAATCACCTCTATGACTAAAATCCTGCCTTCTTTAAAAGGCAGAAGTCTGCCACTTACGACACTAAGCCAAACAGTATTCCTAAGAATGGTGAAAACTACAGCAGTTGAGTCATCTGAAAGCAAATTTCGAAGCCCAAAATTGCTATACAGTTCAGCCAATCATCGATATATCCCCTGTCTTCTGAAAGACATTCCCTGAATATGTCCCAAACACGACTTCTTATGTGAGAACTCTCGCCCAAGCTAAGTGATCTCTAGACAGCGGAGATTAAGGAAAGACCAGTAAAACATAACATGTAAATCGCTCATATTGCTGCTGTGTTAATTCCTTCCCCAGATTTCAAGGTTTTGCATTAGAGTCCATGCAATATAACAAGAGTATAATTAGAACAGTCTTAAAAAAACATTTAAACAATTAATGAAGAGATAAACAGCAGCAATATGCATTCTTAAAAATCAGGAAGCATTCAAAATAAAAGGCGAGAGATAGAGAGACAGCACATGCCATATACGAAAGATGTTTATAAAACAGGATAAAATCAGCTTAAAAATTAGAAAACGTGAATACTGAAGTCAAAAATGAAGAAAAAACAAACAAAATGTAGAACAGAACAGCCTTCTGCGACAATAAATGAAATTTCACTTCGAGACACGTGTATGAAAGACTATGAAAGAGTGCAGTATGCTATTAGCTTTGTGAACACTTAAAAACATGAAACGCAACAAAGACGAGAAGAAACTATCACAGACATGAAGGCAGTGTGTTAATGTGTTAGTTCTGAAGTGCTTCTTCAAGCTATGCTCTGACGTCGTACGTGGAGGGATAGGAGTTAGAGAAGCATATCTAGATTGCTTGCATAAATGATCAGGGAAAAGATGCTACTGAGATGTTGCGGAGAACTCATTCGAAAAACACGTGATGAGATGAACAAAAAGCCACACATTCTACAGGATTGGATCCCCTGCCACTCGAATGAACGTCTCTGAATGATTTCTGAACTGTGAACAATAGGTCAGTCACAGTAAGCGGGCGATCAAGGAGAAGGGGCGGCAACCAAAATCTTATTCAAGCGTTTTACAATGAGCAGTCAATACACCAGCTTGTTTGAAGTGATCCCGTCAAAACGCAACGGAATCCATCAACCCACTACTAGAAGACAGGTAATAAGATCAAAGAAACTCGAGCTAATGTGGCACAATTTGCACTTACAGCAACTAAGTTTTCGTCGCTTTCAGAAAAGTTGTATTGGATGAAAAAAGAAGAAGTGAGAATGACCACTGATCCGTCTCATTTAGCTTTTTCAGTACTTCAGTGCCATTTGACATGCGTGCAATGCAGGGGTTTCCACCTCGCGGGTTCTGAGAGGCAGTGATGGTAGTGTGGCTGTGTAGGGAACCCTCAGGACAATTTCACAGTGCTCGAGTTTTCAACCGATTAGCTGCTCCACATCTGTCCACCATGTCACCAGCATAGAGTATACGACGACTTCAAGCGACCATGAATAATGACTAAGAGATGGTGATAATGGGTGGATGGTGCACACAAGCTGGTTGGATGATCATCAGAGTGAGAAAGAATAAGTCAAACAATTAAAAGAGCACGCGATCTGCTCAGGGTTTGCAAGGCACACGTTTTCAGTCATCTCTGCTCTGAGCAACAACAAAGTTGTCACAGCAGCAGTAAACAGTTAGACAAGAGCTTTAGCAACACCAAACAAAACAATTTCTTAGAATGTTAAGGGAAAAGAGTCAACAATGACAGGAATATTGCTGTGGCACAGTTGAGACAGAGATTCGGGGATCGCAAAGGCTGGGGTTGCCTCAAGATGACGCAGACGATATTTCCAAAGTAAACGGATAGAGATGGTGAAGGCATGGCACACTGTTGCGCGGCAGAGTTAATGCATGGATGCTGGGTCAGGGAGAGGCTGGGTACGACATGGGTGTGTATGATCTGCGGACAAGACGCGTACCCTCACCATGACCGTAGGGAGCCTCGCATTCTTTCTTCTCGCTGCAGCTCTGGCGGTTCCTGCAACAGCAGAGAAAGGAATGCGTCAGCAAGACGTCCTGCACTGGTCTGAGACTAGATTCATAGAGACATGCTGGCAAAGGAGGCAAGCAATTACATTCATTCAATTCCAGCTTGCTGCCTTGTTTTACATGCCAGAAGAGCACGTGGCTCTAGCAAAAGTTGAACTTCAAGAATGATGAAAAACTTTGTAACTGTAGCAGGAAGCTGTTTCTGGCATTGGTGTGTCAAAACCTGCAAGTAAAACAAACACTCCTCTCTCCTCATCCTCTCCTCTCTCCCCTCCCGTCTCCTCCTGTACTCACCTTCTGAGCAGGATGATGATCATGATTGTGGCGATGGCCATACACAGGATGACGGCCACAATGGAGCCAGCGATGATGCCAATGGGGGTGTTGACTGCAACATAAAATCACCGTGTAAACAAGGCTTCTCAAGACACGGGCCGTGCCTGTATCGAGGCTTGATTAAGGATGAAAACTGCCACCAGTATGTATGAGATGCTACACGGAAAATGCAATATTCTTGGACTACATGTATATCACGAGAAAACACTTACCTGGACATTTCTTTACGTACGAGCACATGTCGGGTCAACTTACCAGGCGTAAAAAAGAAGGCCACAGAACAGAACTCGGATAACCACCATTAACTCACGACCATGCGAGTCAACGACAGAGATGATGCGAGGACAGTAAACTAACCGTATTCACCATTGATCTCTGAAGTCTTGACGTAGAGGGGGTCACTGTAGGAGCCCCAGCCTTGGTCGGTCTGCATTCGCACCTGTAAGAATAAACAGAAACATTAAGAAACATGAAAACAAAGCTAACATACAACTGGGCTAAATCAGCGTTTGTGGTTTAGCCGCACTGCACGGCTGCGACTGTCCAGTTTTGAGAGGACATTAGGATATTTCAGCAACGACATGTGTCATCTGGTTAACACTTGGGATTCTTCCTGTACTTCATGACAGCAACGTTTCGTAAATGGTTTTGTAACCATAGTAAAAATCGACCGCAAGTTATGGATGGCAATGCTGCAGGAATCCAAACGCACCCGTATTGATTACAATACAGTATAGTACAGTACAGTACAGTACAGTACAGAGCAGATATTGGGGTGGCCCATATTGCTAGAATCTTATATTGTAATATATCAGTACAGCTCTCTCTCTCTCTCTCTCTCTCTCTCTCTCTCTCTCTCACACACACACACACACACACACACACACACACATACGCACACATCGAGACAAACTGCATATACAACAGTACACCTGGCACACACTGACAAGACATTTCCCTCCAGAGTTGTGTCCCCTATACTGGCACAGCGCTAGGGCGAGAGGGAGGGAAGGCGAAGGCCGAGGAAGAGGAGCGGACGTTCCCACACAGCGGACCTCCAGCCCCCATCAGCATTCATTCGATAGCATCATTTCTCCGGGTGACTATAAACACGGACAGAATCGCAACAACGGAGAAGACATTAAACCACTGGAGTGCCTCAGCCTAGGAGAAGCATCCTTTTCAACAGACACAGGGAGAGGGTGAGGAAGACAAGGGAGGTGAGGGAGAGAAGGGAGAGGGAGGAGTGCGGGGGGTGGGTCATGAGATTCCCACATATCCCCGGGCTGTGAAGACGCTGGGTAGTCAGTCATTCAAGGCTAGGCATTGCGCGAGATGCGGCAATGATATTCCAGAAACATCTTCTCGCGCTCCTAACTCCACACTGCGGCCCATAAACGAGAGTGGGGGGACGATGATATCTTGCACTCCAGCTCGCCTGGGAGGCACAACTTGGGTTCTAGTCTGGTGCTGAAAGCCCCAGTCCGTCAAATAGAATTTCCATGGACACTGCCTTCTCCATGCCGAGAACCGGTTTGCAATTCTGATGGTCTCCCCTGACGGCTGGAGACGCCCTTTGTTATGCTACCAGAGTGCTCTTCCCTGGAATCATTCTGTCCCCCTCTCAACAGCGACCTTCTACCCAGTCATGTCTGAGTTGCATTCTCCAAGGAAGCATCCGCACACCGGTGTTATGTGAAAATGTGTTTCGACTTTATCCCTTTACTTTTGGATCAATCACGCAGGAAAAAAATATACCATCAATAATGCATGAATGCACTGTACACAGGAATCTGCTTTTGGGGGAGGAATAATAGATCCATCATCGATATTGCAAAGCAATTTAATATGCCAAGCTGCGTAGTGAAATCATCGCCAGCGCGATCATGACCACCACTTCCGACGAGTTTCAAGTAGGGCAGATGGGGAGGTCATGGCGGAAAGGGAGGGAAAGGGAATGGATGGATGGATAGTGTTTGTAGGCTATGTAAGGCCAGTCAGCACGAAAATCACTAGAACAGTTATTCGCCTCTTACGAATCGCTTAGGGAGGCGCGATGAGTCATTTCTGACACCGAACCCACAGGGGGAAAAGAAAGGGAAGGAAGGCGAAGAGAGGGAATTTGTGTGGATGAAGCGTCAGTGATTAGCAGAGTGGGTGACTAGCGTAGGATTGGTCGCACTAGTTGGCTGACTTGATCGAAAGCCTGAGAGAGAGAGAGAGAGAGAGAGAGAGAGAGAGAGAGAGAGAGAGAGAGAGAGAGAGAGAGAGAGAGAGAGAGAGTGAATTCACTTTTACTTTCAAAACACAGCATCACAGCCTCGGCATCATCTCCGTAGACCAGGATTGACTTATTCGAGCTTTGGACAGTCCTTTCTCTACGGCCAAGGGTCTTCCACATTGGGTTTTCCATTCATGCAGAGGCTGACGGGTGCGCTGGGTTCGCCGAGCCCGAGCTTAGCAAGGAGGCTTCCACCGACACAAAGGGCTTTGGCCCCTGCAAGGCGGCACCACCTCATTCCCCTCCAGTCTGCCCCATCTCTAGCGCCAGCTTACTGCTCCCAGAGAAGACTCCCAACAAAATCATTCTGCCACTGACGGGCCACGCGGCGCGGACGTACGAGAAAACGGCTCCCTATTCGTTCCCTTAACGAGGACGCCTCCGGCGAAGAGGCCCCGAATCCTGAGATCCCGGAGCGACATTTTTGCATAGCCCGGAGCTATTGGTTTGCAGGCAGGGGGTTCCAGCCCCGCCAAGAGAGCATCTATATTTACAGAGTCCCCATCTCGGCAGTAAGCCCGGAGTAATCTCCCCATTACGGGCGGGCTAGAGAGCGCGAAGGGAGGCAACTCCGAGCTGTAGTCTCCCTCGGCCTTGGGGAATGGCACTTTCATTGACACGACGCCGCAGAGCCGCCCGCCTGACCGCGCTTGCAGACTTCGATCTAAGCCCGGTGAAAAACAGCAGCGGCACGAGATCAATCACTCGATCAATCGCTTTCGCACGCGTCGCCCCTACGTCACCTCGTCGGCGCGTGCGCGCACGAGCATGTGACGTCATTACAGAGATTGCAGGGCCAGTAAGGCGGGAAGAGATGGACGAAGACGTAGCGACACAGATTTGTAAAGGTCCATATTTGCATGTCGGCAATAAGGAATCGCTAGTCCTGCTTCGAACTGTATGCCTTCTCTCTCTCTCTCTCTCTCTCTCTCTCTCTCTCTCTCTCTCTCTCTCTCTCTCTCTCTCTCTCTCTCTCTCTCTCTCTCATGATCGGGCAGCAATGTATGACTGTAATCAAGTCAATGATCCAAAAGAACAGTTAGCTGGAGAAAGTACTGGGAAAATTTCTTACCCACAAAATCACCATCTTTATTGCACCTATAACAGCTCAGCCTGTGACCATGCATGTAGGAAGTGTGATCTGCGGTCACGGCACACGAACAGAGAAATGACAGAGGCAGCGATATACCAAGTCCTGCAAAACTCAACGCAATCACACTGGATGACGGTAGCTATGGCCTTTCACGAGGTGAATGACCGATAACATGAAGCCAGGGTCATTCATGATGAAAGATAAGTATCAGCAAGCAATGTTGCTGCTCTGCGAATGGTCTCTCAAAGATAGGTAGATAGATACATAGATAGACACACACACACACATATATATATATATATATATATATATATATATAGAGAGAGAGAGAGAGAGAGAGAGAGAGAGAGAGAGAGAGAGAGAGAGAGAGAGAGAGAGAGAGAGAGAGAGAGAGAGAGATAGAGAGAGAGAGACACCACCCCAGTGACCACAACCAGCACAACCTGTGCCCGCAATCCATCACTGCAACACTGGCTGTCCAGGAGCCCCAGACAGGCTCCATAGAGCAGGACAGAGGAGGAGGGCTTACGTAGGGCAAGGCCAGCACAGGGTCCCGTGGCTACGGATCAAATTCGACCTGTCCCTCCTTCCCTTCATCCGCCTCTTCCCTGCGTGTCTTTTCCACCACGCTCTTCTCAAAGTGTCTTTTCCACCTCCTTGCTGTGATGGATGGGGGCGAGGGTGAGGGCGGACGACAGGCAATTGGATCCCGTAGCCCGTTCCGTCCTCAGTTCCACTCCAGCCATTGTCCAGCCATCAGCCTGCTTTTCTTCCTAGACCGCCAGACACCGAGGTGTCGGCGATGTAATTAATGATAGCCGCGTCCCCACCTCGCTTGCCCCCCTCCCCCACTTCCCTGCCCGGCCCTGCTCCTCCTCCGCCTGCCAGCCCCACCCGCTGGTCCACACTGGGCAGATGGCAGCGGCCGAACTGTTGCTGCATTCCTCAGCCTGGCCATGCTGAGCTTAATCATGTCATTCTGGTTCCGGATGGCGGTCTGTACAGTGTAGGTGGTCCCTGTTACTATGGTGATGTTCCGCGTTGCTGTTTTGTTCCCTGACCCTGATCGGTGCTGAAGGTTCCTACGGTGGCCCTTGGGGCTGTAGCTAGCTCCCTGTTGCTATGGTGATGGCGCACCGCTCTATGCCACCCTGGGCTGTTGCCGATCTGCTTGGTTGTTTCGATGTCGTATGTTTCTGTGTTGGTCGTCCGTTATATTCCACTGATGATTAGAGTTGCTGTACGTACGCCTCCATGCCTTACCGACACCTCTAGTTCTGCTATGTTTGTGTCGAGTAGTGGACGGATATGGCACAATACCAACATCAACACATCAAAATAGGATGGATGGAAGGATGGATCGTGTTTTACGGCCTATCAGCCTTTGTAGGCTATGTAAGGACATTAAGCACGAAAATCACTAGAACAGTTAAGAGTAAATGCAATCCAGTCACGATTTCCCTAGTTATTCGCCATTTACGAATCGCGTAGACCAAAATAGGAGAAATGGCAATATTTCACCGAACAGCTGATTGCAAGACACAATAAATTTTCATGCAACACACACACAGACACAGACAGACAGACAGACACTCAGACAGACAGACAGACACACACACACACACGCACACACACACACACACACACACACACACACACACACACACACACACACACACACACACACACACACTATCAAAAGTAGGAACACAAGAATGCAATTCCCTCGAAAACAAGAACCAACTCCACACATGCGTGATAAGTAAGCACAAACCTCAGAGAGGTCAACCCCAACATAAAAGATACTCCTCAGACGACAAAACGAATCCTCAACCATTTAAACATGCTACAAGCTCGACTCGTCCAAGCTCTGACCACGCTACATGTGTGGGTAGCTCTTGCTTCCTCTCAGCTGCAGCGTGTCAAGGAAAGGGAGGGGCAGCGCGGTTGATGCGGCAGGCGAAAGGCAGGAGACACAAGAGGTCCCTTGAAACCTCTTGACACGCCACTTCACACCAAGACTTCCCCTCCTTCCCTAATATTTACAGTGGGCCTAATTGCTCCTTCCCCAAACCCAGATCCCTAAAAAGGGTGGGAAAAACCTTATCTCGGAAAGCTGGCCTCTATTTATGTCGAATAGGCAAAAACAAGAAAGGCAAGAGGGACAGAGAGAGAGAGAGAGAGAGAGAGAGAGAGAGAGAGAGAGAGAGAGAGGAGAGGAGAGGAGAGGAGAGGAGAGGAGAGGAGAGGAGAGAGAGAGAGAGAGAGAGAGAGAGAGAGAGAGAGAGAGAGAGAGAGAGAGATTTAAGGGTAACGCGTGTGTATTCCCTCCATGAAGTCGAAGAAAAATGGACACTTACAAAGCAGTGACTACATGTTTCCACTAAGTATCAATCAATGCAGAATATCTACTCAGACTGCCTGCTGTCAGCAGATTTTTGGAAGGACTGCATTGCTACAAGACAGAGAACCGAGTGGAATGTTTGGACTGGAACCTGCAAATCCTCCAAGGGCGGGGCGGGGGGGGGGGGGGGGGGGGCACGTTCTCATGGGGTGTTGGCGGTAAGCAGGATATGGGGTGTGGATAAGGCAGTAAGTAGGGTAGTGAAGTGTAGAAGGATGGTGCAGGGGAGGGGCGGGGGGAAGAGAGGAAAGGGGGCTGGAAAGTTTGGTGGAGGGAGAGCGCTGGGTAGACAGACGCCTGGCCGCTGCCTCATTAGTCTGCATGCCAGTCCGGTCCCTGCAAAGTCTCATCAGGCAGGCCAAGGAAATTGTGGGAGAGGTGGGTCAGGCAGAGACAAATGGATGACCAAGATGAGAGGGAGGCCGCAAAGGAGGTAAATAGGGGGGAGGAGGAGAGAGAGAGAGAGATAGAGATATATATATATATATATAGAGAGAGAGAGAAAGAGAACTGAACTGAACTGAACTGAAAGTTTATTGTATAGGCCAGTCCGGCCCATTACAAAAGGGTAGAGAGCGCGTTTGGCACGAAACATAAAATACATTTCATCAGTACTGGTCACCAGTAATGGGAAGTGGGGCGCGGCGCGTGGACGAACGCGAAAAGTCTATCTGCAGATCACTTTCGTGAAGTCCGTGCAGATTGCTGTCTGGAGGCTACACACTCGCTCCGCCTTCTCGGTCTGCCGACGTCATCAGCCCTGCCATGATGTCGTGTTGGTGATCGTAGGCAAAAACGAACTGTTGAGGCTGTAGGAGTCTCAGACTTGGAACCGTCGGCTTCGTCGGCGGGATCTGTAGCTGGTGGTGGTGCAGAGGGAGATCTGTGTGGTTTCAGAGGCTCATCGAGTGCGTTTCCTTCACAACGTGGAATAGAGGCAGCAGCTGTGTCACGTCTCGTTTCCATCACGTTCTGCTTGCATTGTGACACGCCTTCTCTTAGCTCTTTCATAAAGTTGTTGATAGCCGCCCCGATGTCCTCAGTCGTTGTCTCTCTGGATGTCGATAACAGCAGGAGAGAGAGAGAGAGAGAGAGAGAGTAGGGTAATGGAGGTCGTAGAGAGAATAGGAGGGATGCATAAGAGTAGGGCACTAGAAAAAGCAGGCGAACACGACACAGGGTATAAAGATGATATTATCCGATGATGTTACAGCAAGGGCAAGACATGTTGCTGAATCAGGGATAGAAAGCAAAGAAATGGCAAGGAGGGGATGGAAGAATACACAGGGAGGCACGGGGAGGCTGGGAGGGAATTTCTGGACGGGCGAGGTGAAGACAGATGTACCACAGGCAAGGATGCGGCCCCTCTCCTCTGCCACTCTCTCCTGGGAGGTCTGCCAACGCTGTCTGTCTACGAGGGGCAGCAGGGCATGGGTGTGTGTGTGGCAGGGCTCTAGAGGCAGGGGTTTCGTGAAATGGGAAATGATGTTTCATTACTCCAAGCTTTCATCGCCCATTACTCAGAATCCACAAGTCTGCTTGCCAGCCACACGACCGTGTTGCACGTTTACGTCTGCCAATCCATCATTGAACGACATGCATGGATGGATGGATGGATGGACGGATGGGTGGAGTTTAAAGGCCTATCAGCCTGTGTAGGCTTATGTTAAGCACGAAAATCTCTAACAGTTTAGAGCAAGCACAAATGAAGTCACGATGTCCCTATGTATTCGCCTCTTACGCATCGTGTACGGAGACGCGGTGGGTCTATTCTGACCCCCAACCCACAGGGAGCTCGAACGACATGGAATAGAAAACTAACTTTAAAAGGCTTGAAGTCACGCCGAGATTTGGACGCAGCGAAGAAAAGCAAGCTTACGAAAGACAAGTTTGTTTCAAGAAATGTGACAGGAATCGCAAAACAAAAGAAGAAGAAGAAGAAGAAGAAGAAGAAGAAGAGGAGGAGGAGGAGGAGGAAGAAGAAGAAGAAGAAGAAGAAGAAGAAGAAGAAGAAGAAGAAGAAGAAGAAGAAGAAGAAGAAGAAGAAGAAGAAGAAGAAGAAGAAGAAGAAGAAGAAGAAGAGGAGGAGGAGGAGGAGGAGGAGGAGGAGGAGAAGAAGAAGAAGAAGAAGAAGAAGAAGAAGAGGAGGAGGAGGAGGAGGAGGAGGAGGAGGAGGAGGAGGAGGAGGAGGAGGAGGAGGAGGAGGAGGAGGAGGAGGAGGAGGAGAAGGAGGAGGAGGAGGAAGAAAATGAATAAAAAGAGGAAGAAAAACGACAAAAATCTTATTGCTTGAAATCTACAAGCTCAACTCATTCATAGACAAAGAGATACATTAGATGCTCGCTCTCTCTCTCTCTCTCTCTCTCTCTCTCTCTCTCTCTCTCTCTCTCTCTCTCTCTCTCTCTCTCTCTCCTTCTCCTCTGCCAGGGCGAGGAGGGCAAACAGCGGACGGCACAGCGCAATAAAGGCGGGCTGAAAGACAGACGAGAGAAATGAGAAATATCTCATATTCCTCCGTGATGACAGCTGACCTCAACACACTGCTAGACGTCTGGCCGAGAGGAAATGGGAATGGACAACGGAGGAAAGTGAGAAGACGTTGTTGGGAGAAGGGGAGGAGGAGAGAAGAGAGAAATGAGGGATGAGCTGGGGTGGGGTGGGGGTGGGGGAGAGTGGGGCGGAGGGCTAAAGGGGGAGAGGAGGTCCGGGGAGGCTGTCCAAGAGGAAAGACGTGAAACAAAGCACACATTGCTAATAGACAAAATATACAAAGACCCAAAGATGTGATGCGCACTGACCATAATGAAAACTGAAGTTCATAAGAACACCTCACAGCGTAGCCAAAGAAGACGAGAAATATGGATACAAAACGAACAGAGCAGCAACCGACAAAAGAATACCGAGACAAAGGACTGAAAAATGAACAGAGAAAAAGTATCGTGCTAGTTTAAACTTACTCCTTTTCATCGTGGACAACTGATACAGATTCTTATTTGACCCCTTGATATTATTGCCATCGCCTGAACATCTCCTCAACGACTGCACACTGGAAAGGCACGTGATAATGGGAAGAGACGAATCACAGAAGCGAACCCTTTCTAAGTGCAGGCCAGACCCTAGGTACAGGGAGGATGGTTGTTCAAGCCAGGCAGGGATTGGGGAAACAAGGCACTCGTGGGGGCCAAGGCTGAGCGACGCAGGACGGGGAGACTGGAGGAGGGGACCTGGAGAGCCGTGGAATAATCCCGGGCAAGGACATCGCCAAGATGCGGGGCCTCCCAGACGAAATTTCATTTGGGCGCTGTGACAGCCAGGTGTCATTGAGGGGATCAGATTAAGGGGTCTTTATTAGCCGAATACAGAGGAAAAGAGAAGGACGAGGGAACAGCGGGCTCCAGTCAACGTCTTCCACCGCTGTCAGACCCAAGGTCAACAGCTCTGTGAGATTGGCCTGGCAGGACGGCCACGAAGACTCCACCAACAAGCCTTTCCCATTAAACGCTGCCATCCAGACTGTTCTCTCAAAGAACGAAATAGTATGAAATATAACTCCTGATTATAAAAATTCGTAGAGCTCCAGCCGAACAGCACCAGTAATGTCTCATTTCCGTCAAGCACCCACTGCCATTTACAGGTATGCCGAATGGGGACACATAGATTTTTCATGGAGACAGACCTATCCTCTGAACACAGGAAAACTAATGGCAAGCACGAGAACAGCATCCCGTACGGGGATTACGGCAGACCATCTTCCCTTGTAAGACGCGGACTTCTTACGGCGGGCCAAAGAGATTTACGAGAGGATGGAAATACATCGTGGTCGGGTTGGCAGCAAAGAAAAGCCGCTTCGCCCCACAGTATGTCACACAAAACCACGACCATTAAAACTAAGCCCAGATTGCATACCTATCCTGACCAGCGACAGCTATGGGCCATTCTAGAAAGCCCGCGGCAGGTTTAGTACACTGGGAGAGCAACACAGAAGGAGTCTCAGTGACAGTTCGCCGGAGACCAGGGCATGGGAAGGACAAGACGCAGCCTTGCTGTGTCTCTACGCTGTGAATTATTCCCCTTTCCAGCCGTCTTCGGAGCAGACGAATACGACCTCCTCGGATGCCGCTCGTCCGCCAATGCACGGAGCAGACAAAGGACAGCAGACGGCAAGTCAAGTTAGAACACGCGGCATCTGCTTGTCAGCAGCCTTTCCAACCACGGGACAGTAATGGTTGCCTTTAATTAATTCCCTTTCCCCACGACGCAGGACTGAAGGACACGCCAGACAGACCACACCAGACTGCGGCATGATCTAGTTCCTCACTAACGGGAACTTGGTGTGCAGGGGAAAGCTCAAACACGGGTCCCACTGCCGACTCCCCACGCAGCCATTGGAGGAGGATGATTTAGACTACAGGTGGGACATGATGATTAACGCTCCGCCACTACGGCTCGCTGTAAACAAGACACGTCTGTGTGCCAGCTCCATCGCCTCCCGTCTGGCCACAGACACCAGCGCAGGCGCCTGTGGACAGGCTGATGGAGGGTTATGGCCATTCCACGCGCTGGGGACTCAGCAGGCATGGGGATTCGCAACAGCACACACATGCGGAGAAAGGCTTGGGTACAGCATTGTGCTCCGGAAAAAGATGAGGTGTGGAGGGTTTTATGAAAAGATAGCGAGCACAAGGGTGGGGAGATGGATATAGTGTGTAGAAGTAGACTGAAAAGTGGATTGAGTCCAGGCGGGGTGGTGAAGATAATGACAGGGTGTGTAGATCGAGACAAGGTGACCAGAGTTGGGGGGTTCAACTTGTAGTGAGGCAGAGGGGAAGTGAAGCTGGAAAAAGGTGTATGGAGAGCGAGAGCATGGAGGCTTGGTGAGGTGAACGGGACACAAGGAGGAGGGGGAGGTAGTAGGAAGGTTTATGGGCTGCCCCTCACCTTCCTCACCCAGCCGTGGCAGCTAGTGTCTGGACAGGTGATTTGCTGCGCAGAGGAAGGAAGGAAAGAAGGAAGGACGGAGAGAGAGAGAGAGAGAGAGAGAGAGAGAGAGAGAGAGAGAGAGAGAGAGAGAGAGAGAGAGAGAGAGAGAGAGAAAGAGAGAGAGAGAGAGATATGGATGAAAAGGTCTGAGCAAGAGAGAAGCCGAGGCGACTTAAACTTAACACCAAAATCCATTAATCCTCAAACAAAGGTACAAAGCACTGGAAACTAAAGGTCCTGGACGGAACCACTGACATCGCCGACTGGAAACAGTTTCAAATCGAAAGAGGTGGCGGATAAATTTCATGCCCTTTAATCCCATCAGAACCCTTTTTCTTCTGCCAACTTTTCAATTTGACGTCTGCGTGAAATCGTCCCTGAAATCTCAATTGGGACAGACTGAGGCATTTCGTGACCCGGGAAGGACCTGCAGGCTTCAGCGGGGGACGCCGTGACAGGCCAAAAGCTCTCTTCTTCCAGGGACAAAACATGGAGGCCTTTCTGTATGCTGGACAGCCTGACCAGGCGGTGAGGAGGGCAGCCAGGCGGAAGAGAGGACAGAGGCGGGAGAATCTCCATTATGAGGCAGCTGGCTGCCTGAGGATGGCCAAAGCGCTGTCCGGCAACCAGGAAATTGGAGAACAAGGCTCCTCCACGTCCACTTAGCACGCCTCCAACAGATCGGCCACGTGACAGGCGTTTAGGGCGTTGAGTGAGGCATAAATCCACTCCACCCCCATCTCATCACCCACCCACCCCCCACCCCTCTTTCATTTCGCCTAAGCCTGCTTGATATTTTCCCTAGACTTCATTACACCAGGTTCATCCAAACTCAACCCACACGTCCACCTCTTCCAAATCCCCCTGCCAGATGACTTTTTCAGCTGGTCATCGAGACCACCAACGTCTTCAGCAAGGCTTGTGGGAGACTCGACTGCCTTTCTGTCTGTTGTGTACAGAGCGAGGATACAGGCTGCACAAATACTTGCATGGCCATGCTGGGTGTCGATGCGTTTTCAGCGGATCTTTACACCTCGGCTACGGCGATATTATAATAATATTTACACTGTGGCCCAGGGTTCCCAGTATGAAGGACGACGACTACACGTCTCTACAAAGACAGTTTGAAGAGAGAAAGGTCCTCAAGGATGAAACAAAAAAGTTTACGCATTGGCACAGTCTCTCTCTCTCTCTCTCTCTCTCTCTCTCTCTCTCTCTCTCTCTCTCTCTCTCTCTCTCTCTCTCTCTCTCTCTCTCTCTCTCTCTCAACTCACTCAATCACTCACTCACCTGGAAGCCATATTCCGAGTCGAATTGGAACTCCGTGAGGGTGAAATTGTTGTTCTTGGTTCTTTCCACGTTGGCGTTGGACTCCCTGGTCAGTGGCCAGAACTTGACCTCGTAGTACCTCTCGCCCAGGCCTGAGGGCGGAGCCTCCCAGCCCACTGTGATGTGCTTGGCACCGATACTCAACGGCCGCAGGTTGGATACCTTGTCTGAGGATACACAGAGGCAGCAATGGTAAAGGCTGGACACTAGAGACGTAGTGGAAAATCCGTCTGGTGTGCACGAAGAAAATCACTCAACAAGTTGAATATTTTATCAGTGAGTAAAGGGAGAAGGCTATTAAGCAAGTAGGTGGTTTCACTAATCACACATGAATGATGTCAAAATGCTCTACCTCGCCTAATGACATATAAAATGGAGATGTTTACCTCGCAAATCATTCTGAGATACTCAGGCGTTACAGTTCGACAGGTTTCTGGCACTTTCCTTAAAAAGTTTCGTCCTTTAAAGTTTGGGAAAAAACAAATCCATTCTGAAGTTATGTAAAAAGATTGCAGAATGTATTCTTCTTTAATAATAAAATACGGTACGAAATAACGCGGGTTTAGTTAACAAACATTAAGTTTTGTTACGAAGGTTCCACAGACCTAAAAAAACGTTCGGCCTATTATATGCTTTAACATCCTTTGTGCCCTGTCCATCATCTTTTCAGAACAGGCCAAAGGTGTTGGGGAAAACTAGTAACTAAAGATGAATATAATTTTTCATGTTCTATTCCTAAATCTGTACACCAAATTACAGTCAAATGTATATCAATGAAGAACACTTTAACCTTCTGACACAAACCAAGGCGGTCAAAATCCAGCAACTTGAATTAACGCGACGCGAATTTCTCTTCAAAAAACTAATGTCACACGGTCTCGCTTTGAATCAATTGCGTGGAAAAAAAAACACCACTCATGGAAGTAAAGAAAACAGCGTGCATCAGCAAACAGCATGGTGAAAACGGAACATGTTGCGAATAGAGGACCTGAGAAATGAACCGGATAAATAAACGGGAAAGGAAACACGACACCCGACTACAAGACATTGGGCTAAGAGCAACATGCGCCATTCTCCGAGGGGAGAGAAGCACGCGCATACACACACACACACACACACACACACACACACACACACACACACAGAGAGAGAAGTTGGTTGACATGGAGGAATTCCATCCAGACAGGCAGCGGTGTTAGCTCAAGGCACAGAAAACGCAAGCGTTTGGCACAAGCGCAAGGCAAGGCGTCCCCATTGGAGGTCTGCAGCGTTACATGCAGCACGGCAGCTTCCCACGGGCACGCCGTCTCCCATTTCACCCGTCTATTGTTTCAGCTGACACCAAGCAGACGCACACTGCGGAGGGAGATGACGATGCTGGGAGGTATGAGAAGGACGGAAGGCTGAGATGATAGGAGTGCAAGAAAGAGAGAGAGAGAGAGAGAGAGAGAGAGAGAGAGAGAGAGAGAGAGAGAGAGAGAGAGAGTGGAAGGGGACTATAGGGAGAGTGCAGTATCGGAGGAAGAGAGGAGAGAATGGGGAGGGGGGGAGTGAGGGTGGAGGGACGTTCAGTTGTAAGGGACCCCGGTTTTTCTACCAGCATGGCAACTATTTTCCCAGCTTCCCCCGTGACTGAAAAGCGCTGGAAGACATACAAACAGCCCTCAGACTATCAACACAGACACGGGCGCAAAACAGGGACAGGAGGCACTGGCAATAAGCACAGAGCGAGGGAAAACACAGAACCCTTCCACAACTGTCCACGCTCACAGCTGGACCTTGCGCTTAGCCGCCACATGAGGGAAAACAAAACCCTTCTCACGAGTGCTCATCACCAACACCAAGACCCCCACCCCCCACCCCACTCTACCCCCCCCCCCCCAACAGTCACGTGACCTTTTCTGATCCCTAGGGTCTAGAGGCGAGAGTGGGGTTGGCACCGCCTGGGCCTGACGGTAGCCCGTCCGAGATGGTGCGTGACTTCAGTTCGTGGAGCGCCACGGGTTCCGCGTTGAAGGACAACAGTGACATTCTTGCCGACCGTGGAGGGGAGGGAGCCCCTGACTCGACCAACATGACCTGTCAACGGCGTCCCAGTGCTTCAAAG
Source organism: Theodoxus fluviatilis (assembly GCA_034096865.1). Lineage (NCBI taxonomy): Eukaryota > Metazoa > Mollusca > Gastropoda > Cycloneritida > Neritidae > Theodoxus > Theodoxus fluviatilis. The sequence goes on along the minus strand of JAWQFJ010002693.1, from coordinate 125,360 downwards.
GGGCCGGACAAGTTGCCTTTTCCTTGGTAGATGTCCTGGCACTAGCTGTGTTAGCTAACATAATCCATCGTGCACCTTCCCTGTGGATATTTTCATGAGCCCGGGGATGGAGTCGACAGAAAACCCACACGGTGTGCAAACAATTTTGTTTAAAAAGTATGTTGTGAAGAAAAAGAAGGACGACGACGACGACGAAAATACTGTTGTATTTAGTGACCATTTTTGACGACATTCATAAATAAACAGACGCCGATAAAACATCGCGATAAGGAATAATTGTAAGCACCGACTTTCATGCGGCATTGATACGAGACACAAACACTACATAGATAACAGTAGGCAGGCAACGCTAAACTTAAACTATTCACAATGTGAAATGGAAACGGCGAACGTCTAATACCGACCCAAAGCTACACCAGAAAACCCCTCTCTCTCTGCATGCAATGATACCAATGCAGTCACCGTGAGAACAGGCGGACAGGAACAGAAAGAGAAGCACATGCGGAAACGACGATCACTGTGAAAGGTGAAGACCACCGTGAAAACACCTACCCAGTCTTTGTCCAGTATCGACAGAGCCCAGGTCAGGAAGATTAGGGCCCCCTCCAGCTTCGAGCGAGGAAAGGAGGAGAGAGTGAGCGAGTCAGTCACAGAGGATCCAGAAAACGTCGTGAAAGGTCGGAAGGAAGAAAGCGTGCAAAAACGGAACGGTTTAGTGCAAGAGATCTACAGTTCAAAGTGGTATCTTGGCAACAAGGAAATGCAAGCATTTCAGCAATGTTAGTTCGGAAATAACATGCAGAGTAGTTTCGATTTGACTTCAGGCGGACATGTTAATCTTCTACAGAGAAAAATCTGTTACAAAAGAAGATGCAAAAATTTTGCCCAAAGGACCAATGGTTAGTCAAAGTCATGCCGAGACACTCCTTGTGTGGCAATACAACTGCTATGACAGGCTTATACAAAATGCATGTTACGATGTCATTAGCAAAACTGTAAGAAGAATTCTGCTGGAAGGCAGTAGATCACAGAAGAACAGTTTCTCAATAACGGGAAGGGGATTTATTTGCAATCAACTCACTACGAAAATCATTACAGACGTAGAAAGGAGTGTACACTGCCCAGCTAAAACACGAACATGAGCTGCCCGTCTTTCGGCAAAGCGGTCCTACCTGGTTGCACAGACAGTCCATCTTGGCCAGCAGCAATTTCGCTTGTCGATCCTGACACGACAAAAGTGTGAAAAGGTCAATGAAATAGTTGGCAAAGAAAGAAAAAAAGCCATATCTCCTACGGTCGTGAAACTATGCTATTCAGGAGTACGACACGCAGAAAAGGCACCAACAAAGTTCATCGATGTATTAATAACTTTTTCTCTGAATATCTCTGAGACAATATATTCATACTGGTAAACTGATTTGTCTTGACTGGCTTATTACGCACATTTTTTCACCTCACCCGATGGATTGTTAACTGTTAGTACAGCGTGAAAGAAAACAAAAGGAGAGCCGACTGGAAAAGTTCAACTGATCCTGATAGATGACAGTTGACAGAAGTAGATTGCAAAAGTGATTCAGCCGTGGACTGGTCATCAACCAGCATGATCATGCCACCAATAATCTCTCTCTCTCTCTCTCTCTCTCTCTCTCTCTCTCTCTCTCTCTCTCTCTCATTCATGCGCATGATTACACTATTTCACCCCCTCCACCGACCCCCATCCCCTTTCTTGTTTCCACCCTCTCAACATCCACCGCCCCAACGCCCGCTTCACTTCGATGCAGCCCAGAGGCCCCGCACTCCAGGACGGCTAGTCTGCTTTCGCTCTGCCACCATCGGGTCCAGGCTTGCTTGATAGCTGGCCCGCGATGGGATGTTGATTTGGGATTCAATTCCACTCCGCACTGTTCACACTCCGCACTGAACCATTTTTTCCCTCTCTCTATCCCCATCTTTCTTCCCCACCTCTCGACAAGAGAACGGCAGGGAGAGAGGGGAAGCAGTGGGAATTGATTTTGCTCGGTCCCGTAGGACCGGGACGTGGTCCATAGTAGACGAATGCTGGATTTGGAACGAGGAACATCCGCTTTGAAAGGCCTGCCTGCCTGCCCGCCTGCCTGCCTGCCTGCCTGCCTGTCTGCCTGCCTGCCCTCCTTGGTAGGGACCGTACGTCCCCCTGCTGCGGAGATGGCGCCGTTTCTAAGAACAACGGCCATCGCCTTACGTTGTTCCTCTGTCACAGCTTCTTGTTGTCCATTCGTCACGCTAAAGGGGCAGTTTTTATTTTATTTTTAAAAACCAGACTACACGACCTTCGGAATACAAGGGTCCCTCTTGTTGATGAAAATGACCGAGAGAGTGTGGGAGACTTTTTCTTTTCTGTCTGTGGTTCCACGATTCAGTGCAAGGCGGGATTTTCTCTCTCTACTTCTTTCGTTCCATTTTTTTACCCCATCGGTGTGCTGGCTTACGCCGCTTTTTGGTGCGAGTGTCTCCCTCGCCAGCGAGGGGAAGTGCGCTGGAAACCCTCTCCACGCCGCCGTGGTCTACGGGCATTCAGTGGTCGCTGACAGGCGATCGATTCAGTACATCGCCATCGGCGCTCGGATTGGGTTTTTCGTATGCAAGGCCTGACGCCTCTTTCCTAGCCAGAGGGCAGGGGGAGAAAGGAAGCCAGCCTCCGATCATCCCCTAAACCACCCCCCGCTACCCCCTCTATTCTGCATCGCTCTCTCTCTTTCCACTCTTTCCTCACCCCCCACCCCCCACCCCACCCCCCCATCCCATCCCCCATTTTCATGCACAACCCCTTACCCCCCGCGCCGTGTCCAACCATTCTCATTCTTGAGCAAGAGACGACCGCCTAATTCAATGGTAACGACAAATAAAATTTTTAACGGCACGCTGGAAATGTCGATTCCACCTTGAAAGGCAGCTACTTCGGCGCTCAGTCTGGCATTGCTCTGTCGTTCTGGTTTGATAATTACAAAGTAGCTGGAGTATGCCGTACCTAGTTACGACAAGTTAAATACATTTAATGCAACTCTCACACCCAATTCATACACAGTAAGCACAGGTTCTTTGAGGCGACATTACAAACTCTACTGAATGAATTCGCAAAATGCAGTACACTTCAATCGCATTGCGCTGGTATCCCACTTGAGCTATGACTACGCACACCACAAAAGGAGTTATCTCAAAGCTAACCGACAACTCCTCTCCTCCTTCCCCTCCAGTAAACCCACGCCATACCAACTAACACCTCGCGGTTGTCTACCGTTGTCAGCAGGCTCTAGACACGGCGGGTGACTCGGAGAACGCGAGTGGAGCGGCTGAAGAAAAGTGATCCGAAAATTGCTCGTGTTTTATTACCCCCGATTACCTCCCCTGGCCGCTGAGCGGCGCTAGGTGGCACTGGCGTCACGAGAGGCGGCCATAGCTCACAGCGCTGCCAGCCGTGGCGGATCCCGCCACTTCCTGCCATCAGCGAAGCCCCTGGCAGCTCCTGGTCACGGGCCCCCAGCACAGAGAACCAGGTTCCATCTTTCAGCTGACCCCAGATTTCCTTTCTGGGGCTTGCAGGCCTCCACTCCGAGGCGTATGTGTCGCCTTCAAGGCTTCTAGTCGTACTCCAAGGCGCCCTGTGGTTGTGTCGCCAGAATACAGTTGCGTTCTCTATGCATGCATGAGATGGGCGTATCTCCACAGACTGCCATGGGCAATGATGATTGTCGGATTTCTGATTTTCTTTAGAGGCTCCATGAGCTGCGCATTATATGTAGTTTTATAGAGGAATGTCAATGGTTTTCTGGACCACATATATTATTGGTCCCAGGTTTCGAGAGCAAAAGGAATCAAAAGGCATTGCAGGTTTTATTTAAGGTCTGGGATGGAAAACATCTGACGTAAGTGAATTGACATCACTTCCAGCAGGACGGGCGCGAATATTTTTTTGTTCTGGGTTGTCATCATTCCAAAACACGAAGGCTTCTTTCTGACTATGGGAGCATGAAGAGCGAAGCGATTTGTCAAGTTACAAGTACTATGAACAGCAAACTCGAGTTCAGTTGGGAAGAACAAAGGACAAAGATTGTGTGTATGTCGCGCGCGCGCGCGCGTGTGTGTGTGTTTGTTGTCGATTTATCTGCAGTGTTCTTCAGGGTCAAAACGACACGTATAAAAAATGTTTTAGCGAGAGTGATCGAGGAAAAAGGAAATTATTCTTCTCCTTCAAGCAAGTACCTTCGGTCACATTGAGCGATTTCAAAAGCATACACAACACGCAGTGGCGTGTTAATCTTCTACTTTTCAAGCATAACATCGCGCCTTCAACCACAAAACCTTGAGGGCAACAAGTGGAATAAAATATCAAAGGAGCCTTTTCTTTCAAGGGAGACGTTCTCTTGTCTCCAGCTCGACTAGGGTTACACAGAACAGAGCTGGAACCTCCTTCAGCTCTGCCTGGGAGCAGGAAGGCGCCCTGTGGTTTGGGGGAGGCTGAGAGGACCCCCATAATCAACTTCCCCGGTCAACCCGCACTGTTGTGAAAGTGGCCTGCCCCTGTTTTTCGATGTGCTAGGGGGCCTGCCCACCTGTCTCGGAGTTGGCGTTCCGGGAAGACAACCCCTCCTAGCTGACGTCCTGCAATAACACCGCCCCCCAAAACCTAAACAGCCGCGCGCCAAAGTCGACACGTGGGACGGCCGACCTGACGAGAGAAAAAACTTTGGGGAAGAAAAGAAGACAGAGGAGAAACCGTGGCCATTGTTGTCTGTGTCGACCGTGCGACAACCGCGCATCTGCCTCGGAAAACCCCACGGTGCGCGTCATGACGTAACGCGTCTGTCGCCAAGGCGACGCCAATATGAGCGTCTGGAAGTGACAGAGGCGCGTCACAACAAACGGAAGACATGGAGCCAACCTTTGTTTCTTCTAGAGTGAGCTGGTGCAACCTGGCGCTGATTTTAAACACAATTTCTGCTGAAGGTGCCGACACTTTCGTTTCGTTTGACAGCTTGCACTTATCAGTGGTTCTTTAAGAAATCTGTCTTGTATAATAGTGTACGAGATAAACAGTTTTCGAAACTGTCGTTATACTCCCATCTCTTCCATCCACATTTAACAGATTACATGAAAACCCCACCACCCGACTTAATGAATACACAGCGACCAAATTATACCTTGCCAGCAAATGACAAAGCAAAGGAAGGCTGCGCCGATAGAGCAGGACCTGTCCTTGTCCCTGGAGGCCAGTCCTGTGCTCTGGAGGCCAGTACTTGTCCCTAGAGGCCAGTCCTGGGTCCTGGAGGCCAGTCCTGGGTCCTGGAGGCCAGTCCTGTGCTCTGGAGGCCAGTACTTGTCCCTAGAGGCCAGTCCTGGGTCCTGGAGGCCAGTCCTGTGCTCTGGAGGCCAGTACTTGTCCCTAGAGGCAAGTCCTGGGCCCTGGAGGCCAGTCCTGGGCCCGTATTCACAACGGCGATTTATCGGCGATTTATTTTAACTCCGATTTATCTCTAAACTCAGACGATTCCAACTGCCTGTTCCGCTCTCCCTTGGCTGGAAACCAGTATATATAGCAAAGCGCAACCTAGAATCCTCTGACGAGCGTACCTTACCTAACCGATCAAGATAACGCGGGGCTAGGGGATAAATCGAGTGTTAAAAAGATAAATCGCCGTTGTAAATACGGGCCCTGGGCTCTGAAGGCCAGTCCTGGGTCCTGGAGGCCAGTCCTGGGTCCTGGAGGCCAGTCCTAGGTCCTGGAGGCCAGTCCTGAACCCTGGAGGCCAGTCCTGGACCCTGGAGGCGAGCCAGGCCCACTCAGTCAGGCTGCCAGGCGGGCGGTCGACTTGCCAGGCAAGACACGTGCCACTCGTCCAGGCCCGCGTTCCGACGGCCACTTAGCCCAGGTGTTTTTGCAGCTGGAGGTTTTTGTGGTGGAATTGAAAATTCCTGTCACCGCCCGCCCTCCAATTGATAGCGTGATGAGCTCTCAGTGTCTGTCTCCCTGGCAGTCCTCGGAATTCTCAGGTCCCCACTGGACCTGAGGGAGTGCTGGTTTGGCTCCAAGTTACTCTTCCTCCTCCAGTGATCAAGAACAATGAGAGCATTCCATTAAAAAAATGTACCGATCATGATTTGGTTTAGTCGGTGTCATCACTTGAGTGCAAGTCCCCTTTCGTTTTAATCGCTCAGAACGGATCTACGACGTTGATGAAACCTGGAGTGGTAAACACGATTACCGAATCCATAGAACGTGAATGAATTGCCTGCCACAGGAAAACAAACCTTCCAACTGCAGATGACGAGAACTCAGGCACCAATACGAGTTGAATATATCCATTGTTGAAATCATTGCATACAGACACTTCCCGTCAGGCTAGCAGTTTTTCCATCAAGGTGTATCAATCACCCTTAGGGATTCTCACCATTCCAACCAACGGTATATGACAGCACTGAGACGTTCTGAGAGATCAATATTCTTTCTCACGGCCGTGGGAATTCTTTCAGTTCTGTATGTTCACAATTTGTCCAGGAGGATGAGCTGTTCAGGTGTTTTACCAACCGAGCCTGTTTCTACCAAGAAAAAGGGAAAAAAGAAAAGCAAGCCCAAAGCGGCTTGAAAACTCCCCGTGACATCGAATAAATATCCTGTTAAGGGAAAATAATACCCACGCGTGAGGAGGAAAAATGGCAAAGGCAGGCAAGACAAATAAAGTATCAAGCTCGGAGACCAGGATCAATTCATCACGGGAATATGCTGCCATTACTTTCCTGGGGGGCAGGGAGGGAAGAGGGTGGATGGGGGTGGGGGTGGGGGAGGGGGTGGAGGAAGAGAGGGAGCGCGCACACGTTCGCTCCACCAGAATCGACGGAGGGTCGGCGTCGGAACGGGCGAGGGCCCATCGATGCCTTCCTTTGTACTCTTAACCATTTAGAGCGGGCAGTCTGATGCAAGGAGCAGAGGGCGGATTGATTTTCAATCGGCAGTCGGTTCTTGCAGAGTGGCCAACAACGCCAAGTGTGAAAAACTGCCACAGGCACCGACCTGGACAGCAGGAGGAACCGGTGTCGCCTTTCGTCGGTACCTCCCTCGGGAAAAAAAATCCAACCGTGAAGTTTTTAATGGAAAAATAGAGGGGGATTGGGTTTTGGTATTCAATAGACCGCCCAAGCGCAATCCGCTGGCAGAGCTAGTTGCTCAATCACTAAATGGAGACCCAGACGTCTGCGCGTGTTTGTCGCCTCTCCTGAAAGACGAGGTCCGCTTTGGACGATGGTGATGACGTCAGTGGCTCGACACCGCCGCCATAGCGGCGTTGGGAGTAGGAGGGGATAACCGTCATTCTGAGATCAATACAAGGGAGATAACATGGATTTTCAGATCAATACAAACACTGACGTTCCCAACGTCCTGCTATAAGCAGGGAACCTTGCAGTTCCAACTTTCTTCCCTTTTTTTTCTCGCTCACTCTCCTTGAAACTGCCCTAGGCTTGCAGTGGAACAGGTGTGACTGCAAACTTCTTCGGCTTGGACCCGACATTCAGTTAGAAAATACCCTATATGACTCATTAAAGAAAGACCCAAACCAAACCTCTCTTCTTCCCGTTTACGCACCGGAACTTTCGCCCGCTCGAAAGGCATTGAAGATATACAGGTGTAACAAGGTGACACTCATTCATTCATAATTGTGCGTCAGATCACGATTTTACTAGCACCACGACAATTTTATTTCCTCTCTCGAAAAAAATTTGTCTCATACTTCGTCACCAAAAACTTGTGTACCTCCCTCATTCCCTCTCTGGTGTATGCCTCAGTTGTCAATCAGAACGTGCTACCATAACACAGAAACCACGCTGCAACTTCACATGGTTCCCATCAACAGCTCGTCCTACACAGCACAACACTGCCTGCTTGGCCTCAGCAGGCCAGGCACAGCATCCACACCTCCAGTCTCCAGCCATCTCTATCTCCACACTTCCTGGAGGAGAGCTGGCTCCCCGACAACAGCACTCCACAAAAACAACCGGCGCTTCCCGCCCCAAGGTGCCGTCTTCATTCTCTCCGCGCTCTCCAGCTACCGGAGGCGAGAAAATGTCTCCAAGGCTGAGACAACTTCCACCACGACTGCGTTGCATCGACTGTAGGGAAGAGGTGTAATGAATGTTTCTCCATGATGACAGAAAGCAAGCACAGAGAGAGGGCAAACGTACACTTAATAAAGAAAGGAAAAGATGGTTACGGGAAGAGGACTGGGGCAGGGAGGGAGGGATTGAGGGAAGGAGGGAGGGAGAGAGAGAGAGAGAGAGAGAGAGAGA